>LPNX010901196.1:0-42406 GCA_001517045.1 Pseudotsuga menziesii
ATACCCATACTCCTGATTAAGAGCTGCAGCGAATTAGACGAGATAAAATATATGTTCATCAGGATGTTTGTTACAGAGAAGTAGCCTTCCATTTTTAGGTCATTTTCATGACCTTTTAAGTTAATATTAGTCTACAAAGTGAAACTTCAGGACGACAGCTTATCTCCCGCTTGTGCAGATTGTACTGCATGGCCTCAGTGTCTGGAATGAACCATTGAATTGACGCACAAAACACATCCCCAAGAATCTGCTGTCCATACCTGAAAATTGTCAATATTTTTTCCAATATTGTGGAAGGACAAAAATCTTTCCAATGTTGCAGCCATCATCCTACTCTGGTCAACTTTGCAGTTAATTGTCCAGGTATAAAAGGGCAATGGAAAATGCTATATTACAGCAATTGTTTAAAGACCTCTAAGCATTGGTTATAACGAATAGGTCTCCAATCTAGTGAATTTCCCATTAGATAAAAGAACAGGATACTTCCTATTTTGCAGCACTTATCCACCCAAATTTTTTTTAATGAAAGCGATCACCTTGGATTATCAACAACTCTAGTAATACAATTTTTCTTGAAGTACCAACAATGAAGCATAAGTAAATTTAAGTTCATGGTTTCAGCTTTTCCGTGCCCGCCTCCTTATTTCCTTCAAGTCCACAACCAAAATGGTTATATTATCAGAGCTACCACGTTGAATAGCAAGCTTGCAGAGATGATTAGCAGCTGCCTGTGCAGCAGGGTCCATTGATTCATCTATTGAATTTGAAGATGAAACTGGATTCTTATTATGCCAATGAGTGATGCGTCTTCGGGCTATATCACAAGCCTCCTCATTTGATATTACGTCCCATAATCCATCACTGGCCAGTATCAGACATTTAACTTCTTTTACTCGTTCTGTGAATGTCATATCAGGATCAGGAATAATAGATGGCTTCAAATAGCGATCACCTGCAAGTATTAGAAATGATAATAGAAATATCAGGCACCAGCAAAGCACCAAAGCACGCATATGTACTTGTTATCTTGCCACAAACATATCATACCAATGGCCCTCGACATTGCAAGCACTCCTAAAACACGATATCCATTCCAACAAATAACCTTGCCCCTTGCTGCCTCAATCCTTGTCATCTAGTCCACTCTTTGAGGCTGCAATAACGAAAATATTTGGTCAGATCCCCAAATCAGAGAGCATATATCTGTGTTGAAGAAGAAATAGGCAATTTGCAAATTTCAGGCTTTTTTCCAGTTTTGCTTCCATGGTCTTGCACACTGTTTGGTATATGGTTTATAATTGCACATTTTAGATAAGTTCACAGCCACTTTCTGTCTCAGCTACACTGCTAATTATGTATACGTATTTGTTTAGTTGATACCAGCTCTGTTTGTCAATAGATAATATATTTTACATTTAAAACATACGTATTTGTTCAATTGATACCAGCTCTGTTTGTCAATAGATAATATATTTTACATATTTTTTTAAATGTCAGTGCATTTAACATTTCCTTACTATATATAACTTTATTCCACAATCAATTTTCCTTTTTTTTCAAGGTAATCATACATCGCAGCTTGAAATGCTGTAAATTTAAATTTATTTATTTTCCAACCAGACAAATGCAACAATTTTTGGTTTTTACAGGATTTTGTGTAATTATTTTTTCATAAATAAATGGCCCAACTCTGCCAGGTGACCCGACAATTGCCAGTTGTCCACAGTCTCCCATTTCACCCCAAAGTTTCTTCCCGTCACAGCTAGAATCTCTGGATCAAGGAGAGTTCCAAGCGGCCATTTCTTTGACAAACTTTGGCCCCTAAGATGATTTATTACAGTGGACCCACAAAAAATTAAGGTTTTATGACAGTGTTTTCAGGTTCCAGGGGCTCTGAGCAACACAAAATTAAGGTTTTATGACGGTCTTTTTAGGCTCCAGCGGCTGTGAATCAGCCAAAGTGGTTCATGCGAGCAATACTGAAATTCCAAAAACGCTTCTAACAAAAGCAGCGACGAGTTTGAAGACTGCACACGGGTACATCTATCCTCATTCCGCTCAAAGGACACGTGAAAGCTTGTTTTTGCAGAGCGGGCATGTTGCAACGTTTACGTTGTTGAGTTGAAAATATAACCATTGCCTGATGCAGTGGTCATGGAAGCTGTGACCGCAGGGAAGCATTTCCACCTCTAAAATTTTCGTCATTTCCAGCATACAAATCACACAGTTTGTATCATTATTATTCCCAGAATTGTCTGTTAATTCCATATCCATATCCATATTTATGAACTTCTCCTGTCTATTGAAACATCTGAATCAGAAAAGCTTATCCTCAAAGACATCCATCGCACTTTGCCTTCATAGGAATTATTCCAAACTCTAGACGAGCCTGGGCAGACGTCTCTGCACAATGTATTGAAGGCATATTCTATGTATGATAGAGATGTAGGGTATACGCAGGGGATGAATTTCATAGCGGGCATGATTCTGCTTCAATTGAATGAAGAGGAAGAAGCCTTCTGGGTTATGGAAGCTCTGCTAAAAGGCGCTGTGAATGTGCCAATGAGGGGTTTGTATTTGGAAGGCCTGCCTCTGCTACGCCAATACCTGTTTGAGTTCAAAATGTTGGTGAATGAGCAGCTGCCTGAACTGGGCAAGCATTTTCAGAAGCAGTTGATCACACCTTGTATGTCAAAGTACTTAAATGTAAGACAATAACAGTGTTACTCCATAGAAAACAAGGCATACTTTGTGATCATCTGAAAGTGGAATGGCCTTCCCTCCACGGAATAAAACAACTCTTGAATCTCCACAATTAGCAATGATAATCTGACATGCTCCCACAATAGCAATAATAGCAGTAGTTCCCACAGTTTCAGGGGCCACGGGCTCTGAGCAACATTCCATGCGGCTTCCCTCCCCCGAATCATCTCTTCGTTTAGGCTCCTGTCCAACTTCAGTATCCACTTTCTTAAAGCAACCAACTATAGCCCTTTCCCAGAGCCTTTTCCAGTTGTTATTACTATCATCGAGGCTGGAACCTTCACCGTTCAGTACTGCCTCAAACTCCTCGACCAGTGCCTGATGGAGGCGGTGAAGTGCCATGGCGTCTATGACCTGGGGGGGAGATTCAGTTCGTGCTGGAATACATGGACAGAGGCTCGCTCGATGAATGTAGCTTAATGGGGCTTTGATGAATGTAGCTCAAACCAATAATCACCATCTTGAAAACGTACTCGATCTTCCGATCTTGATGCCCATATCTCAATCCCATGACGAGCAGCAGACAGTTATCGAATCCAAGCTCTTTCGAGCTTTTGTTTCACAGGGCTCCTTCGGCGGGAGTTTTGTTTGAATTGGGAAAGAGGACGGACGTGAAGGATGTGGAGAAGGGGAGACGGCGATGGACGACGGGGGTTAACTGCGACAATAGACGGCCGATGATGGAGAACGGAGTTTTGAAGAAATATGGGGTGCCGGCAACGGGGAGATTGTCCGGTCCGGCGGTCGGAGCACCGGCGCGACGATTGCCGCCGGGCAAAATCGTCGCGTCGGTAGCCCACTCCGTTTATTTCCTATATTCTTAAAACGCAATAATACATTGAATCTATTGTTTTTTATCAATAAAAGTGTTTATGTGATTGTTATTAAAAATATTATTAATAATTTTATTAAAAAAAAATGTAAATATTAGCAACATGTTTTAGTAGATATTAGTAAACATGTTTAAACATAGGGTTATTTATGAATGTTCATATATTTTGTAATGTTATTAATGATAGCATATTTTAGTAGATATTAGTAAACATGCTTACATAGAGTTATTATGGGAATTCATATAAATTGTAATGTTATTAATAAGGCTGGTGATTGTAAAAACAATAAACATTTTATTATAATTACTAGAATAATGTCTAATTCAATTTCATAGGAAGTGATGTAAACGTTTATTAAAAAAATTGAAAATATGGTAACCTCATTTACCATGAAACATGAATATATTGTTGAAATTGCACAACTAAAATTGCAATTTCTAGACTAGATTTTGGTCGAATTTAAGGAAAAAATGACCAAAATAATGGGGTGATGGATGGCCCGTTATCACATCCTACAAATTAATACAGTGAAACACTTAATTTCGATGTGCCATTATGCTCGTTGGCACCACTAAGTTTAGTCTCCTTGTATGATTTTAGAGCACAAATAAAAATGGAGGTAGTGTTGATGTATTTGTAACTTCTAAAGATATTCTGACGTATAGTATCATTGTATGTTGTTGTACCCCCATTGTGGATGTGTTTACCCCCTTGCGGGATGTCTTAATTATGTCTAGACCTTGAGGTACAACCTCCCTTGTAAATCGGGGAAATAGTTCCTAGTGTAACACCGTGTAATGTGTATTTGGAGTCTCTCTGGGAGAAGTCAGCCCCGTTAGGGAAGACATGTGGGCCCTAGTCTTATGTTTGGCTAGTGACTTGAAATGGTATAAATAGGGAGGTTCTCTCCCTCATTTATACACACCTCACACTCTCAAGTTCACATGAGAGAGAGAGAGAGAGAGAGAGAGAGAGAGAGAGAGAGAGAGAGAGAGAGAGAGAGAGATACAAAGGATGAGAGATAGATAACTATTGAATACTTCTTATTACTGATTTTGATAATCTTACTATTATGAGGAAATTTTTAGGGTTTTCTCCTCAATAAAATAAGGCTATGATAACTCACCTCAGTAGGGCACATATTTTGGTGGAAGCAGTTCCAAAGTCTAAGAAGTTTCATTTTTTATCGTGTCATTAGTGTCGGGAGGAACTAGGGCATCAAGTTTCAGTGGCTTCCCACCTTAGTTTTCAGAAAGTGTCCTTGCCGATCAAATTGCATCAAGGAGGCACATATTTCTGTCCAAACAGAATTCCCAAACTCCAAGTTTGGAAAATTATGGTTTCTAAGGGAAACCCTAGGTCAGCCAGCTCTAGAACTAGGTCAGACATCTCAAATTAGTAAGATCTAAATATTTTGTATTTCCATTTGAGGTTCTCATTTTAAAATATGAATCACTATACTCAGATTGAGGACAAGCTTGGAGGGGCTGATAACTTCCAAGCATGGAAGTACATAATCTCTCTGATCCTTGAAGAAAATGACTTGGATCAGTTTATCACTAAAGAAGATCTAGAACTAGAGGGAGATGAGGCTAAGGATCCTCATAAGAGAAGCATGGATAAGGCTAAGAGAATAATTGTAGATTCTATTAAGGATCACGTCATCCCCCATGTGTCTTCATTCAAGACACTCAAGGAAGTATATGATGCTTTGACAAAGGTGTTTGAAGGAAAGAACATCAACCAAAATATTACTTTGAGGAACTCGTTGAAGAATGTGAAGAAACATAACTCCAAGACTATACAGTCTTACTTCAAAAGGGTTGCTCAAATCAAAGAACAACTTGAATTGGTTGAAGAGAATGTCGAAGAAGGAGAAATTGTAATGAATACCTTGAATGGTCTCCCTAGATCATGGGACTCATTCATTCAAGGGATTTTTGAAATAAGGAGGATGATCTCTTTCAGGAGACTCTGAGAAGAATGTGCACAAGAAGAAGGTAGACTCGTGATAAGAGAAGAGAAGATGGGAGCAAATAAAGATAAGGCTCTCACAGTTCACACTAGAAAGAGCTTCAAG
This sequence comes from Pseudotsuga menziesii, assembly GCA_001517045.1. Classification (NCBI taxonomy): domain Eukaryota; kingdom Viridiplantae; phylum Streptophyta; class Pinopsida; order Pinales; family Pinaceae; genus Pseudotsuga; species Pseudotsuga menziesii. The sequence goes on from LPNX010901196.1 coordinate 5,677, forward strand.
AAGAAGGAGAAGAAGGAGAACTTTCATCACAACAGAAGAATACCAAAAGATATACTTCAAATGTTTGATGCTAGAATTGTGATGAAAATGGAAATTTTGCAATAGATTGTCCCATTGGGAAAAAGAGACACCATGCTCATATTGTCACAGATGATGAACCAACAAACAAAATATTCAAATGAGAGAAGGATGATTTGGATGAAGAGTATGTGCTAATATCAACACTTAATGACACTATCTCACGCGGAAGCAATGATTGGATTGTGGATAGTGGAGCTTCTAAACACATGACATGATACAAGAGATCATTCATCAATATGTGTGAACATGAGTCACCCAACAAGGTGAAACTTGGGGATGATTACCAATACCCCATAAAAAGGAGTGGAGAATCTTCATACAAGCTTGACTCCGAGAAATCCTTAAAGATGAAGGATGCTCTATATGTTCTTGGATTAAATAATAATCTTCTCTCCATCTTTGCACTAGATGCAAAAAGAAGTGGGATTGCATTTGTCGATGCCCAAGTTCTAATGTTTCAAAGAGGAAAGACAATAGAAGATGCCACAATGATTGGAGAGGAAGACAGAGGCTTGGACAAGCTAAAGGGATAGCCTGAACATAAATTGGATTATGTGTCAATTGAACCAATCAAACTATGAAATAGAAGTCTTAAACATGTGCACTACATAGCACTACCGATGGAAAGCAAAGTAGTATTATCATTGCCATAGATCCAGGAAAATCATGAAGGCATTTGCGAAGGATGTGCACAAGGAAAGAATGCGAAGAAGACATTTCCCAGCAGTAAGACCAAGGCTAAAGGAATATTGCAGATAGTACACTTGGATGTATGTGCACCCATGTGTACTAGCTCATTAAGTAGGTATGTGTACTATGTTTCCTTTATAGAGGATTTATCACGTAAGACTTGGATATATTTATTGAAAGGGAAAAGTAAAGTTTTAAGTAAGTTCAAGGAATATAATGCCTTGTTCTAGAACCAAAATGATAGGAAGATTAATATTTTATGTTCAGATAAGGTAGATAATTCACATCAGATGGATTCAAGGAACTCTGCAAAGAGTCTGGGATGAAGAGGGAGTTGATCACTCCATACAATCCTATACATAATGGGGTTGCGGAGTGAAATAACCGAACCGTCATGGAAGCAGCAAGAGAAATGTTGCATGAACAAGATATTCCTATGCACCTTGAAAATAAGACTCTTGAAGAGGCTTTCTCAGGAGAGAAACCAGAAGTCATCCATCTAGGAATATTTGGTTGTCCGATGTACATACATATCTCAAAGGAGAAAATGACCAAGCTCGAACCTTCTATGAGGAAGGTCATATTCATAGGATACTATGATACATCGAATTCCTATTGAATATACTTCCCATGATTCAAGAATACTGACATCAATAGAGATGTAACATTTGATGAAGACTCGACATACTTTAGATCCAGGAGGATACCTATCCAAGAAGTCGAGGAACCTGAAGAGACAAGAGTATGAGATAAGGAAATTGGAGAAGCAATTCCAGAAGACCTTGAATATCATGACATGATAGAACCACAAGAACTAATAGAGATAATCCTGGAGAAGCACTCCCACAAGAGGAAACCAACATGGGCACGTGACCTCATACGAGACACTAAAAGGTATGGCACTCCAAAAGGAATACATAGAGAGAGAAAGAGGGGAAATCACTACAATAGATATGTGGACCTGCCATTTGACATCATTGACAAAGAACCTTCCACTTATGAAGAGGCTATAGAAAAAAAAAATAATGGAAGAATTCTATGATCGAGGAATATCAATTGATCGTGAAGAATGTTGTCTGCTAGATAGTTCCAAGATCGTAGAAGAAGTCTATCATGACATCAAAGTGGATCTACAAGATCAAGCATGCTACAGATGGTAGCATCAAGAAATACAACCCAAGGTTCGTAGCATGAGGCTTCAGAAATAAGACATAGATTACAAATAGACATTTTCACCCATGGAGAGGTACACTTTCATAAGTACCATACTTGCATTGGAAGCAGTTATGAAATGGAAAATACACCATATGGATTTCAAGATGACTTTCTTGAATGGTGTAGTTGAGGAGGAAGTGTACGTGGAACAACCACTGGGATTCAAGACACATGACAGGAAGACCCATGTGTGCAAATTGGAGAATTCCTTGTATGGATTGAAATAATCACCGAGGACATGGTATGGTGGGATGGACAAATTCCTGATGAGCATGGTATTGACAAAGAGTAAAGAAGATTCCAACCTCTACTTCAAGGTCGAAGATGGAAGAACTGTGATACTCTTTTTATATGTCGATTTCTTGTTTATGTGGATAGTGGAGCTTCTAAAGACATGACAGGATACAAGGGATCATTCATCAATATGTGTGAACATGAGTCACCCAACAAGGTGAAACTTGGGGATGATTACCAATAACCCATAAAAAGGAGTGGAGAAGCTTCATACAAGCTTGACTCCAAGAAATCCTTAAAGATGAAGGATGCTCTATATGTTCTTGGATTGAATAATAATCTTCTCTCCATCTTTGCACTAGATGCAAAAAGAAGTGGGATTGCATTTGTCGATGCCCAAGTTCTAATGTTTCCAAGAGGAAAGACAATAGAGGATGCCACAATGATTGGAGAGGAAGACAGAGGCTTGGACAAGCTAAAGGGATAGCCTGAACATAAATTGGTTTATGTGTCAATTGAACCAAGCAAAATATGAAATAGAAGTCTTAATCATGTGCACTACATAGCACTACCGATGGAAAGCAAAGTAGTATTATCATTGCCAGAGATCCAGCAAAATCATGAAGGCATTTGCAAAGGATGTGCACAAGGAAAGAATGCAAGAAGACATTTCCCAGCAGTAAGACCAAGGCTAAAGGAATACTGTATATAGTACACTTGGATGTATGTGGACCCATGTGTACTAGCTCATTAAGTAGGTATGTGTACTATGTTTCCTTTATAGAGGATTTATCACGTAAGACTTGGATATATTTATTGAAAGGGGAAAGTAAAGTTTTAAGTAAGTTCAAGGAATATAATGCCTTGTTCGAGAACCAAACTGATAGGAAGATAAATATTTTACGTTCAGATAAGGTAGATAATTCACATCAGATGGATTCAAGGAACTTTGCAAAGAGTCTGGCATGAAGTGGGAGTTGATCACTCCATACAATCCTCAACATAATGGGGTTGCGTAGTGAAATAACCGAACCGTCATGGAAGCAGCAAGAGAAATGTTGCATGAACAAGATCTTCCTATGCACCTTGAAAATAAGACTCTTGAAGAGGCTTTCTCAGGAGAGAAACCAGAAGTCATCCATATAAGAATATTTGGTTGTCCGGTGTACATACATATCTCAAAGGAGAAAATGACCAAGCTCGAACCTTCTATGAGGAAGGTCATATTCATAGGATACTATGATACATCGAATTCCTATCGAATATACTTCCCATGATTAAAGAATACTGACATCAATAGAGATGTAACATTTGATGAAGACTCGGGATACTTTAGATCTGGGAGGACACCTATCCAAGAAGTCGAGGAACCTGAAGAGACAAGAGTCTGAGATAAGGAAATTGGAGAAGCAATTCCAGAAGACCTTGAATATCATGACATGACAGAACCACAAGAACTGATAGAGATAATCCTCGTGAAGGACTCCCACAAGAGGAAACCAACATGGGCACGTGGCCTCATACGAGACACTAAAAGGTATGGCACTCCAGAAGGAATACATAGAGAGAGAAAGAGGGGCAATCACTACAATAGATATGTGGACCTGCTATGTGACATCTTTGACAAAGAACCTTCCACTTATGAAGAGGCTATAGAAAAAAAATAATAATGGAAGGATTCTATGATCGAGGAATATCAATTGATCGTGAAGAATGTTGTCTGTTAGATAGTTCCAAGATCGTAGAAGAATTCTATCGTGACTTCAAAGTGGATCTACAAGATCAAGCATGCTACAGATGGTAGCATCAAGAAATACAACCCAAGGTTCGTAGCATGAGGCTTCAGAAATAAGGCATAGATTACAAATAGACATTTTCACCCGTGGAAAGGTACACTTTCATAAGGACCATACTTGCATTGGTAGCAGTTATGAAATGGAAAATACACCATATGGATTTCAAGATGACTTTCTTGAACGGTGTAGTTGAGGAGGAAGTGTATGTGGAACAACCACTAGGATTCGAGACACCTGACAGGAAGACCCATGTGTGCAAATTGGAGAATTCCTTATATGGATTGAAACAATCACCTAGGACATGGTATGATAGGATGGACAAATTCCTGACGAGCATGGTATTTACAAAGAGTAAAGAAGATTCCAACCTCTACTTCAAGGTCGAAGATGGAAGAACTGTGATACTCTTTTTATATGTCGATTTCTTGTTTATGTGAATAGTGGAGCTTCTAAACACATGACAGGATACAAGGGATCATTCATCAATATGTGTGAACATGAGTCACCCAACAAGGTGAAACTTGGGGATGATTACCAATACCCCATAAAAAGGAGTGGAGAAGCTTCATACAAGCTTCACTCCGAGAAATCCTTAAAGATGAAGGATGCTCTATATGTTCTTGGATTGAATAATAATCTTCTCTCCATCTTTACACTATATGCAAAAAGAAGTGGGATTGCATTTGTCGATGCCCAAGTTCTAATGTTTCCAAGAGGAAAGACAATAGAGGATGCCACAGTGATTGGAGAGGAAGACAGAGGCTTGGACAATCTAAAGGGATAGCCTGAACATAAATTGGTTTATGTGTCAATTGAACCAAGCAAACTATGAAATAGAAGTCTTAAACATGTGCACTACATAGCACTATCAACGGAAAGCAAAGTAGTATTATCATTGCCAGAGATCCAGCAAAATCATGAAGGCATTTGCAAAGGATGTGCATAAGGAAAGAATGCGAAGAAGACATTTCCCAGCAGTAAGACCAAGGCTAAAGGAATACTATAGATAGTACACTTGGATGTATGTGGACCCATGTGTACTAGCTCATTAAGTAGGTATGTGTACTATGTTTCCTTTATAGAGGATTTATCACGTAAGACTAGGATATACTTATTGAAAGGGAAAAGTAAAGTTTTAAGTAAGTTCAAGGAATATAATGCCTTGTTCGAGAACCAAACTGATAGGAAGATTAATATTTTACGTTTAGATAAGGTAGATAATTCACATCAGATGGATTCAAGGAACTCTGCAAAGAGTCTAGGATGAAGAGGGAGTTGATCACTCCATACAATCCTCAACATAATGGGGTTGCGGAGTGAAATAACCGAACCATCATGGAAGCAGCAAGAGAAATGTTGCATGAACAAGATTTTCCTATGCACCTTGAAAATAAGACTCTTGAAGAGGCTTTCTCAGGAGAGAAACCAGAAGTCATCCATATAAGAATATTTGGTTGTCTGGTGTACATACATATCTCAAAGGAGAAAATGACCAAGCTCGAACCTTCTATGAGGAAGGTCATATTCATAGGATATTATGATACATCGAATTCCTATCGAATATACTTCCCATGATTCAAGAATACTGAAATCAATAGAGATGTAACATTTGATGAAGAATCGGCATAATTTAGATCCAGGAGGACACCTATCCAAGAAGTCGAGGAACCTGAAGAGACAAGAGTCTGAGATAAGGAAATTGGAGAAGCAATTCTAGAAGACCTTGAATATCATGACATGATAGAACCACAAGAACTGATAGAGATAATCCTCGAGAAGGATTCCCACAAGAGGAAACCAACATGGGCACGTGACCTCATACGAGACACTAAAAGGTATGGCACTCCAGAAGGAATACATAGAGAGAGAAAGAGGGGAAATCACTACAATAGATATGTGGACCTGCTATGTGACATCATTGACAAAGAACCTTCCACTTATGAAGAGGCTATAGAAAAAGAATAAATAATGGAAGGATTCTATGATTGAGGAATATCAATTGATTGTGAAGAATGTTGTCTGCTAGATAGTTCCAAGATCATAGAAGAAGTCTATCGTGACTTCAAAGTGGATCTACAAGATCAAGCATGCTATAGATGGTAGCATCAAGAAATACAACCCAAGGTTCGTAGCATGAGGCTTCAGAAATAAGGCATAGATTACAAATAGACATTTTCACCCGTGGAGAGGTACACTTTCATAAGGACCATACTTGCATTGGCAACAGTTATGAAATGGAAAATACACCATATGGATTTCAAGATGACTTTATTGAATGGTGTAGTTGAGGAGGATGTTAGTTTTTCAACAATTAAGCTAGCATAATGATCTTAGGATCTTTTCACTGAGAGAATAACAAGTACAGCAATAAAACATGAACACATCACAAGGGACAAGAGACACAAAGAGTTTTCCTCGGGGAAACCATAAAGGAGAAAGCCCCGCAACTTCCTCTAAGATAGAATCAACACCAAAACAGTAAGAGATCTCCCAAAACAACAGAAGCCTTCTGTCTTCTGTCAAGCCAAGATATTTCCTTCTCCAAAAGTGCTCCACACTTGAGAGAGCAAGTGAGTAATTCACAAGTGATAAATAGAGAGACTCACACTCTCTATTTATATTAGTCCGTTCACTTGAATTACCATTTCACACGTAGGCTCGACCTAATAATTACTACTCGAGCCTACACCTTAATTAGTGTATAATAACTCAAGTGCCCCGAAACTGTGGGGACTTACCTAATGACTTGATATGACTTGTTTACATTATTAATCCTCCCGATCGGAACATCGGGGTAAGACAACATGACTCAAATACATAATAGAAACATCCCGGAATAAACATTGGGTTACAATACATAAGATACATAGAAGAATACATTCCGAAGTTACATATACATCAACACTCCCTCTTAACTAGGAAGGTATTCTTTCGACACAATTTTCAGCACTGGTCTTCTTCTCTGCATCAACTGGAACATCTTCATCTTTGAGTCATATTCATCTTCAAGTCATCATCATCTTCAAGTCATCATTGGATCTCGATCATCTCTCGATCTGGATCATTATCACTGGACTGGATCTGGATCATCTCTCGATCTGGATCACTGCTGCTGGATCATCATTACTGGATCAGGATCATCACTCGATCTAGATCAACACTGGTGTTATCTCATGATTCTACTCATCATCGGAAGTCTTTACAGAGCCAGTCCTTTTTCATACTGGATGTACCATCTCAGAGCTAGTCCTCTTTCAAACTAGATGAGTCATCTACTTTAGAGATAGTCCTTTTTCAAACTAGATGAGTCTTCCCAGAGCTAGTCCTTTTTCAAACTAGATGAGGCATCATAGAGCTGGTCCTTTTTCAAACCAGATATGGCATCCAGACCATGGAAGGAACCTAATCCTCTCACCATGTCACTGCCCTTACATCCGACCATGGAAGGAACCAAACCTCTCACCATGTCGGAATGGCACTGCACTTATATCTGACATGGAAGGAACTAAATCCTTTAGCCATGAATAGAATGGCCCTGCCCTTACATCTGACCTTCTCGTCAGAATGGCACAATCCCATCCAATGATGGAAGACTCTCAACCATGATGAAGAGAGATTTCTGCACTTACATCTGCCGTGGAAGGAACTAAATCCTTTAGCCATGCACAGAATGGCACAGCCCTTATATCTGACCTGCTCGTCAGAATGTCTAAGGATCTCAGCATACATATCAGTCATGGAAGGAACCAATCCTCTCACCATGACGGAATATCTCAGCCCTTACATCTGACCATGGAAGGAACCAATCCTCTCACCATGTCAGAATGGCTCTGGATCTCATCACTGTCTCTGGGAGGAAGCCTCGATCTGGAGAACACCAAGTCTCTCTCTGAAGTACTCAAACTTCAGCCTAGCCAATGGCTTCGTCAATACATCAGCTATCTGTTCCTCCGTTGCAACATACAGGAGCTTCACTACTCCTCTCTGCACCATATCCCTGATATAGTGATATTTGATCTCGATATGCTTCGACCTGTCATGGAACACTGGATTCTCTGACAACTTCACACAACTCTGGTTGTCACATTGTATACAAGTAGCATCTAACTGGAGATCAAATATCTTAGACAGTAGCTTCCGCAGCCATACTGCCTCATAACTAGCTGAACAGGCTGCGACATACTCTGACATACTCTGCTTCAGCTGTACTCACACCTGATCCCATACTGAAGCAACATCCCGAAGTACTCTTCCTGTCGATGGCACTGCCTGCCCAATCCGAATCAACATAACCCTCCAGGTTAATCTTCTGATTCGCATCATACTTGAGCCCATAATCAATTGTACCCTTCAGGTACCTCAGAATATGCTTTGCAGCAATCAAGTGAACACTTCTCGGATCTGTCAAGTACTGGCTCAAGGTGTTCACAGCAAAGCAAATATCTGGTCTCGTGTTCGTCAGGTACATCAATGACCCAATCATCTGACGATACATCGTAGCATCAACTGACTCTGACGAAGAATCACTCAATGGCTTCAGGTTCGATGCCATAGGTGTGGTCATTGTCTTGCAGTCCATCATCCCAAACCTCTTTAGGATCTCTACTGCATACTTCCCTTGTCCAAGGAAGATTCCATCTGAACTCTGCCACACCTCCATACCTAGAAAGTAATGCATCATCCCCAAGTCCTTCATCTCGAACTCAGCAGCAAGCTTTCTCTTCGTGTCAGCAATCAACCCATCCATTCCTATCCCAAATAGATCATCTACATACAGTAGAAGCATCACTGGGTTTCCATCTTCAACCTTGTAGTAAAGGTTGGAATCTGCTTTACTCTTGGTAAAGCCCAAACTGGATAGAAAGCTGTCAATCCTGCCGTACCAGGTCCTGGGTGCCTGTTTCAAACCATACAGGGCTTTCTTCAATCTGCACACATGTGACTCTCTGTCATGTGTCTCAAAACTGAGTGGCTGTTCTACATACACTTCCTCTTCTACTACACCATTCAAGAAAGCAGTCTTGACATCCATCTGGTGTATCTTCCACTTCGTCACTGCAGCCAGAGCAAGTACTGTTCTAATGGAAGTGTATCTGGCTACAGGTGCAAAGGTCTCTTCATAGTCTACTCCCTCTTTCTGAGAGAATCCTCGAGCTACAAATCTTGCCTTATACTTTTCAATGCTACCATCCGTAGCATGCTTGATCTTGTAGATCCATTTGGAAGTGACAACTGAATTCCCTTTTGGTCTTGGGACAACATCCCAAACATCATTCTTCATGATCGATTGATATTCTTCGATCATAGCATCCTTCCATTCTTTCTGTTTTGTTGCTTCTTCATAACTGGAAGGTTCTTTATCAATAAAATCACATAGTAAAGCTACATACCCAGAATTTGATCTTGTCCTCTTTATTTCTCTATGATTCTCTTCTGGAGCTCCATATCTTTCTGCACCTTGGATAATTTCACGTACCCAAGTAGGTTTCCTTTTATGAGGATTCTTCTCTAGCGGTGGATCTTCAGGTCTTTGTGGTTCCTCGAATTCTCGATCTTCTTCTTGAGCTTCTTCGTTCATGATTGTATCACGGATCCTGGGAACTTCTGCTTCTTCAGGTTCTTCAGTAGGTCTCTTTCTGGATTTGTTGTAAGCTGTGTCTTCATCAAATGTTACGTCCCTACTGACGTCAATCTTCTTGAATCCTGGAAAGTAGATTCTATAAGCCTTCGAGCTTTCAGAGTATCCCACAAATATTCCTTTCTTTCCTGAAGGATCTAATTTTGTTCTCTTCTCTTTTGGAATATGTATGTACACTGGACAGCCGAATATTTTGAGATGGCTGACTTCTGGTTTCTTGCCAGAGAAGACTTCTTCAGGAGTCTTGTTCTCGAGTACTCTATGTGGAGTACGGTTCTGTACATACACTGCTGTTCTAGCAGCTTCAGCCCAAAGATGCATAGGTAGATCTTGATCATGAAGCATAGCTCTTGCAGCTTCCATGATAGTTCTGTTCTTCCGTTCTACAACCCCATTCTGTTGAGGATTATAAGGAGTGGACAACTCCCTCTTAATCCCTGATTCTTTGCATAGTTCCTTGAATTCATTTGAAGTGAATTCACCACCATTATCTGATTTAATGATCTTGATCTTCTTTTCAGTATGGTTCTCGATCAAGGCTTTGAATTCCTTGAACTTGCTAAATACTTCATCTTTGTTCTTCATAAAATAAATCCATGTCTTTCTAGAAAAATCATCAATAAAAGAAACATAGTATGCATACCCGCTTAGTGAGTTTGATGACATTGGACCACATACATCGAAATGGATGATTTCTAGAATACCTTTGGCTTTGCTTTCGCTGCTAGGAAATGTCTTTTTTGTATTCTTCCCTTTCACACATCCTTTGCAAACTCCATCATGCTTTGCTTGGAATTCTGGAAGACCTTCAACAGCTTTGCTTGAAATAGGTAGTGCTCTGTAATGCACATGTGCAAGCCTTCTATGCCAAAGCTCATTTGGCTCTACTGAATCATGGATCAAGGCTTGTTCTGGATGGCCCTTTAATTTGTACAAGCCTCCTTCTTATTCTCCAATTACTACCGCATCATCGATAGTCTTTCCTTTTGGCCACATGATGACTTGACCATCTATGAATGCAACCCGCATTCCTTTTGCATCCAATGCTGAAATGGATAGAAGATTTTTCTTAAGTCCTGGAACAAACAATACTTCTTTCATTGTTAGGGACTTACCAGATTCTAGCTTGTATGAAGATTCCCCACTACCTTTTATTGGATATTGGTAGTCATCTCCTAGTTTCACCTTGTGAGGTGATTCATGTTCTGATAGCCTTACAAAGGATTCCTTGAATCCCGTCATGTGTTTGGAAGCACCACTGTCTATCAGCCAATCATCACTCCCATGAGTAATGTTGCCTGTGAGAGCTGATATCAGAACATATTCATCCTCGCTTGAAGAATCTTCACTTTCATATCTGGATCTCTTCTTGGTAGGTTCATCATCTTCTGCAGCATGAGCATGATGTCTTCTTTTGCTCCCCTTCTTCTTATGAGGGTGGCTCTTGTTTTTAGGACAGTCTTTTGCAAAATGTCCTACCTCATCACATGTATAACATCTTAATTTTGATATATCCTTTTTGGAATGAGAAATCTTACCTTTGGAGTAATAAGGTCTTCTTCTGCTTTTCTTAGAGTGGGCTGTAAGGGCTTGATCTTCACTTCCCATCTTCTCTTCTCGAGCTGCTATTCGTGCTTCTTCTTGAGAACACTCTTCCCATAGTCTGCTGAATTTGACTAGCTTCTTTCTTGCACAGATACCTTGGATAAAAGCATCCCATGACCTAGGAAGGCCATTTAAGGTAGTCATGACAATCTCAGCATTTTCCACTTCTTCATCAACAACTTCTAATTGTTCTTTAATTTGAGAAACCCTTGTGAAGTATGACTGGATAGTTTCTGCATTCTGAATCTTCACATTCTTCAACTAGTTCCTCAGGGTCATCTTCCGATTGATGTTCTTCCCTTCAAACAATTTGGTTAGGGAATCAAACATAGCTTTAGGTGTCTTGAGAGAGGACACCTGTGGGATAAGATGATCCTTAATAGAATCAGCAATGATTCTCTTTGCCATAACCATCTTCTTCTTATGTAGGGCCTTTGCCTCATCTCCCTCTGGATCTGGAACCTCCTCATGAATGTAGGAGTCTAGTTCATTCTCTTCCAGGACCAGGGAGATCCTATACTTCCAAGCTCGGAAGTTATCAGCCCCCTCAAGCTTTTCATCAAGCTTGGTATGATGAGACATCTCTAAATAAGAACCTCAAATGGAAATACAAAATATTTTAGATCTTACCAGGTTCAAGATGTCAAATCTGAAGCTTGAGCTGAAATCTTGCAGAGCTGGTTCAAGAACAACAAGGGTTTTGATTTCCCGGAGTTCTGTCCACCCAAATGACTTCAAATTTGTTCCTAACTTCGATTTTGGGAAGGAGAACAATCCAGGCTTGGTCCCACTGAAAAATTCCTCTTCAATAAAAAGCCCTAATTTCCGGCCCTAGTGACAGGTCCAAAACTGAAAAACCTCAGAATTGAATTCTGTTTCGACAGAAAGATGCGCCCTAGGGAGGAGAATAATTCCACCTTACTTTTGCTGAAAATTAGTGGAGGAAGATCCACAAACAAGGAAGCCCTAGCCTCCGCAGCTGCACAGTGTCTTCTTCTCAGGTTAGCTCTGATACCATGTTAGTTTTTCAACAATTAAGCTAGCATAATGATCTTAGGATCTTTTCACTGAGAGAATAACAAGTACAGAAATAAAACATGAACACATCACAAGGGACAAGAGACACAAAGAGTTTTCCTCGGGGAAACCATAAAGGAGAAAACCCCGCAACTTCCTCTAAGATAGAATCAACACCAAAACAGTAAGAGATCTCCCAAAACAACAGCAGCCTTTTGTCTTCTGTCAAGCCAAGATATTTCCTTCTCCAAAAGTGCGCCACACTTGAGAGAGCAAGTGAGTAATTCACAAGTGATAAATAGAGAGACTCACACTCTCTATTTATATTAGTCCGTTCACTTGAATTACCATTTCACACGTAGGCTCGACCTAATAATTACTACTCGAGCCTACACCTTAATTAGTGTATAATAACTCAAGTGCCCCAAAACTGTGGGGACTTACCTAATGACTTGATATGACTTGTTTACATTATTAATCCTCCCGATCGGAACATCGGGGTAAGACAACATGACTCAAATACATAATAGAAACATCCCAGAATAAACATCGGGTTACAATACATAAGATACATAGAAGAATACATTCCGAAGTTACATATACATCAACAGAGGAAGTGTATGTGGAACAACCACTGGGATTCGAGACACATGATAGGTAGACCCATGTGTGCAAATTGGAGAATTCCTTGTATGGATTGAAACAATCACCGAGGACATGGTATGATAGGATGGACAAATTCCTGACGAGCATGGTATTTACAAAGAGTAAAGAAGATTCCAACCTCTACTTCAAGGTCGAAGACGGAAGAACTATGATACTCTTTTTATATGTCAATTTCTTGTTTCTAACAGGTAATGAGGAACTCATTACATATGCAAGGAGAAGACTTGATACATAGTTCGAGATGAAAGACCTTGGTATGACAAACTACTTCTTAGGAATGGAGGTGTGGGAGAGTGTAGATGGGATTTTCCTTGGTCAAGGAAAGTATGCAGTGGAGATTTTAAAGAGATTCAAAACGTTGGACTGCAAGGCGATAGCCACACCTATGGCACATAACTTGAAGCTTCTGAGTGATCCTTCATCTAATTCGGTTGATGAAATGATGTATCATCAGATGATTGGCTCATTGATGTATATGACAAATATGAGACCATACATATGCTTTGCAGTGAACACCTTGAGCCAGTTCTTGATGAATTTGAGACATTTTTGCATAATTGATTCAAATCATGTTTTGAGGTGCCTAAAAGGTACAGTGGATTATGGGCTCAAATATGATGTGAATTAGAAGATTAACATACATGACTATGTTGATTCAGATTGGGCAGGTAGTGCCACTGACAGGAAGAGAACCTTAGGTTGATGCTTCATTTTGGGATCTTGAATGATCTCGTGGCTTAGCAGGAAGCAATCATGTGTGGTGATGAGTACATGTGAGGCTGATTATGTTGTCACTTGCTCGGCTAGCTGCGAGGTAGTGTGGCTACGAAATCTATTGTGTGACATATTTGATTTCAGGTTGGATGTGACTTGTATCTTTTGTGATAATTAGAGTTCCATGAAGCTGTCAGAAAATCTAGTGTTCTATGACAAGTCGAAGGACATCAAGATCAAGTTCCACTATATCATGGATATGGTGTAGAGAAAAGTTGTGAAGCTCTAGTATGTGGTAACAGAGGAGCAGATAGTTGATGTGTTGACCAAGACAAATAGGTTCTTTATTGTACTTTGATACATACTAGACCTATTATATATCTTGGAATTATCTATGTTTATTTTGGTTAATACTACATAATCTAAATGTATTTTGTGGATAGTACTACCTACTGAGGAGTAGTGTAACTGGGGAAGCTACCTACTAAGGTGAAAGACATAGGCCTACAGTTATTAGGTGTTAATAGTCAATATTTCTGAAAAACCCTATGTGTTGTGTTAGATCACATTGAGATGAAGTTTTATTTCATCGAAGTCATGGTGATGTAAAACTAAAATTTCAGTACATAGCTACTAATGAGCAGATTGTCATTATCCAACATTAAGTTAATTAACGTGCTTTTCCTAAGTTATAGTTAGGAAAGAGATATAAAAATCACTTACTCAATAACTTGAGCAAGTACCTAGAGAAGTAATGGACAACTTATAAATGCTCACACCTAGCCTTTGAAAAAGAAAATGTATGAGATATACTCATCAACAGAGAGTTAATTGAAAACTTATAAATGTGCAACACCTAGCCTATGCAAAAGCACATGTTTGATTTATAATCATCAACACTTGGTTGTGGGTGTTAGTGTGGGAATTTCTATGAGATTTAGTTTTCTTTCTTGTTTATTTCACAATTTTCTTCTTTTTTCGTCGTAAACAAAGGATTATGGTGAAGCAACTACTTACTTTGATAGGGTGGATGATCCTAAATAAAGCATTAGTATGTGAAAGTCCCCCCCTGTAATTGAAGTCATTAATGGATGCATTATGGAAGAGGATCTTGCTACATCTACACTTTGCGTGTTGACTTTTCTTTTTATTTTCTCCTCACATCTTCTTCTTCCTCTTTCTTCCTTTATTCTTCTCTGACTTCTTTAATCCTTTGCTCTTCAACTTCCTTCAAATCTACCTCCCATTTTATTTGTTCTTCTGCAACTCTTTTCGAGAATTCCTCTTGTGCTTTGAGTATATTTTCTTCACTTTATGTGTCCTCCTTGGGATTTGACTATGTAGTGGACCCTTTTCCTTTAGTCCCTAATATGTTTGCTACTTCCTTAAGTGATTGACCCTTCAAAACACTTCTTCATTGTTAGTTTTTCTTTATGTATGATTAGTTTTTCTAGGATCATCATTTGAAAGAATAACAAGTACAACAAGATGCATAAGATATAAAAGATACATGAGACACAAATATTTTCACCGAGGAAACCATAAAGGAGAAAACCCCACAAACTTCCTTAGAATAGTAAGATGATCAAAAGTAGTAATAAGAAGTATTCGACAACTATATATCTCTCCTCCTTTGTCTCTCTTTTGATTATGTGAACTTGAGAGTGTTATGTGTGTATAAATGAGGGAGAGAGCCTCCCTATTTATAACCTTTCAAGTCATTGACCAAATATAAGACTGAGGCCCACATGTCTTCACTGACAGGGATGCCTTCTCCTAGAGAGACTCCAAAAACACATTACATGATGTTACACTGGGGACTGTTGCCCCCACTGATAAAGGACGTTGCACCTCAAGGTCTAGAAACAATTAAAACATCCCACAAGGGGGTAAACACATCCCTAATGGGGGTACAACAACATACAATGACAATATACATCATAATATCTTCTAAAGTTATAAATACATCAACACTCCATATTAACTAGGAAGGTATTCTCTCTCTTCACAGTCATCAACACATCTAGTCAAGTCTTCATCGCAAAGTAATCATCACGGAGTCATAGAATCATCATCATATTTTTATTATTGATCATCGAATAGTACTATCTGTCATCGAAAGTTTCTACAGAGCCATCCCTCTCTCAACTGGATGTAGGCCTATTCCTCATCTAGGTATTCATCACATCTTGAGCAATCCATCTCATAGGAACAATTCATGACCTTGTTTACATTGCCACAGAAATAACCTGCATCTCCTACCTTCATCTCGTCGTATCCAAATAATCTCTTTTGTATTGCATGGAACAAAACAAAGAACAAAGCTTTAATGCAGGAAACCTGTGTTCTTTCACCATAGTAGTAATCCAGGATAATTTTCACGTCATTACTATAACATGCAGCTTCTACTATGCGAGAATCACCTAGGAGCACACTCAGTGCATTACATTTCTACACGGTCAACCTTTGTTCTACCAATAAAGGGAGAACCTCCTAGGTGCACCTCTCGTGCTTCTTGACCTTATCATCTCAACATGGGAACACATATATAGATATATATGAAGGACTGATTATGACCAAATAACTTTCTACATCAAGACCTTTTACGTTCCCTAGTCAACCTCAAGGATTTATTACATCTAAACAACCTACATCTGGGATATTTTACATTCAGAAAACCTTCAAGGCGTATTAGATCCAAGTAACCTACGTACCACGCTAGGTCTCATTTTACAATCGAAAAACCCACAAGACTTATTACATTTGAGTAACCTGCATACCACACCAAATCTGAATTTACACTTAAATAACCTGTCATAGGATGGATTATGTCCAAGGATAAATTGCGAGCTTCACCAAGACTTATTACATCTGAGGACAACCTACGAGACTGATTATGTTAGAGCATCCTTCTTCACTAGAATTTTTCCCACTAGGACAACCTGTCTCATTTCCCATGTGAGATATTATGCATTAACTATTTCTAGCATAGAAACACATTAGGACTGATTACATCCAAAGATAACCCAAAAGCTTCACCAAGACTTATCCAAGGATAACCCACCAGACTAATTACATTTGAGAAACCTATGAACTTCCCCAAGATGTTACGCTTAGACAACCTATCTCTCTATCTATGCTAGAACACATCACTCCCTCTTTCGAGGGAACTTGATCTGGATCAAACTAAGTATTTCTCTGAAGTACTCAAACTTCACTCTCGCTAGAGTACTAGTCAATACATCAGCTATCGGCTCCTCTGTTGCCATGTATAGGAGCTTCATTGCTCTTCTCTACATCATATACCTAATATAGTGGAACTTTATCTTGTTGTGCTTCAACTTGTCATGGAACACTGGGTTTTCTGACAGCTTCACACAACTCTGATTATTGTAGAAGATACAAGTCACATCCAACTGAAGATCAAATAAGATAGATAGTAGCTTTCATAGCCACACTGTCTCGCAACTAACCGAGAAAGAGGAAACATACTATGCTTTAGTTGTACTTAGCACCACACATGATTGGTTCCTGTTGAACCAGGAGAACATGCCACATCCCAAACTGAAGTAGCAACCTAAGGAGCTCTTCCTGTCAGTGGCACTACCTTTCTAGCTCAGATTAACATAACTGTGTAGGTTAATATTTTGATTCACATCATATTTGAGCCCATAATCCATTGTACCCTTTTAGGTACCTCAAAACATTATTTGCATCAATCAGGTGAACATGTCTTGGAACCATCAGGAACTGGCTTAGGGTGTTCACCGTAAAGCATATGTATGCTCTTGTATTTCGTCAGATACATCAATGAACTAATCATGTGACTCTAAATCGTGGCATCAACTGACTCAGATGAAGCATCACTCATAAGCTTCAAGTTATATGTTGTAGGTGTGACTATTGCTTTGCAGTCCAACATTTTGAATCTATTCAAAATATCCACTACATACTTTCCTTGACCAAGTAAGATCCCATATGCACTCTTCCAAACCTCCATGCCTAAGAAGTAGTGCATCATACCTAGGTATTTCATATTTAACTCTGTAGCAAGTATCCTCCTTACATCTATAATGAGTTCCTCTTTGCATGTAAAAAAAAATTCATTGACATATAGAAGGAGTATCATAGGTCTTATGTCTTCCACCTTGAAGCAGAGGTAGGAATCTGCTTTACTCTTGTTAAATCCCAATCTCATCAAGAATTTGTCCATCCTTTCGTACCATGTCCTCAATGATTATTTCAATCCATACAAGTCCTTCTTCAATTTGCACACATGGGTCTTCCTGTCATGTGTCTCTAATCCTAATAAGTTTTCCACTTATACATCCTCCTCGACTACACCATTCAAAAAATTTGTCTTGACATCAATCTGGTGTATTTTCCATTTCATAACTATTGTCGAAGCAAGTATGTTCCTAATGAAAGTGTACCTCACGACGGGTGCAAATGTCTCTTTGTATTCTATTCCTTCTTTCTGTGAGAAGCCTCGTGTTACAAACCTTTCCTTGTATTTCTCAATCTTTCCATATGCAATATGATTGATCTTGTAGATCCACTTTGAAGTCATGAAAAAGTTCTTCTATGGTCTCAGAAATATCTCCCAGACATCATTCTTCATGATCGACTGATATTCCTCGATCATAGCATCCCTCCCTTCTTTCTTTTCTAAAGCCTATTCATAGGTGGAAGTTTCTAGGTCAATGATGTCACACAACAGGGCCACATAGCTATTGTAGGTATTTTCCCTCTTTCTCTCTATATGTATTCCTTCCGGAGCACCATACCTTTCAGCTTCTCATATGAGCTCCCATGTCCATGTTGGTTTCCTCTTATGGGAGTCCTTCTCGAGGCTTGTCTCTACCAATTCTTGTGGTTCTGCTATATCATGATCTTAATGGTCTTTTGGAATTGCTTCTCCAATTTCCATTTCTCAAACTCTGGTCTCTTTAGGTTCCTTGAAATTTCCTGGCTAAGAGTCCTCCTAGATCTCAAGTATGCCGAGTCTTCATCAAAGGTTACATATCTATTGATGTCAAT
Organism: Pseudotsuga menziesii; assembly: GCA_001517045.1. NCBI lineage: Eukaryota > Viridiplantae > Streptophyta > Pinopsida > Pinales > Pinaceae > Pseudotsuga > Pseudotsuga menziesii. The sequence goes on from LPNX010901196.1 coordinate 24,373, forward strand.
CTACTTGAATCCTGGGAAGTATATTCGGTAGTCCTTTGATGTATCATTGTATCCTACGAATATACCCTTCCTCCCCAAAGGATCAAGCTTGGTCATTTTGTCCCTTGGGATATGTATGTACAATGGGTAACCAAATGTTCTCAGATGGTTGAATTCTGGTTTCTCTCATGAGAAAGCCTCTTCAGGAGTGTTGCTGTCAAGTACTCGATGAGGATTACAGTTTTTTGCATACACAGTTGTTCTTGTTGCTTCCTCCCAAAGGTGCATAGCAATATCCTAGTCATGTATCATATCTCTTGCTACTTCCATGATGGTTCGGTTCTTTCATTCCGCAACCCCATTTTTTTTTAGGATTGTATGGAGTGCTCAACTCCCTCTTAATCTGGGACTCTCTACAGTGTTCCTTGAATTCTTTCGATGTGATTTCTCCGTCATTATCTTACCATAGAATCTTGATCTTCCTATCAATTTGGTTCTAGACCAAGGCTTTATATTCCTTGAACTTACTGAAAAGTTCATTTTTTCCTTTCAAGAAATATATCCAAGTGTTATGTGAGAAATCATCTGTATAGGAAACATAGTACACATACATGCTTAATGAGCTAGAATACATGGGTCCACATACATCCAAGTATACTATCTTGAGTATTTTTTTAGCCTTGCTCTCGCTGCTGGGAAATGTCTTATTTACATTCTTTCCTTGTGCACATACTTTGAAAATGCCTTCATGATTTTTCTGGATCGATGAAAATATTGAGACTTCTTTTCTTTCCATCGGTAGTGCACTGTAGCACACATGTGTAATCCTTTTGTGCCATAGTTCACTTGGTTCAATTGACTCATGAACTGGTTCTTGTTTAGTCTATCCATTTAGCTTGTATAAGTCTCTGTGTTCTTCTCCAATCACTGTTTCATCCTCTATTGTCTTTCCTCTAGGCCACATGAGAACTTGGCCATTGACAAAAGCAACCCTAATTCCCTTTGCATCTAGTGCAGATATGGAGAGAAGATTCTTCTTCAACCCTAGAACATATAGCACATCCTTCATCTTTCAGGAATTTTCTAAGTAAATCTTGGATGAAGCTTCTCCACTCCCTTTTATGGGGTATTGGTAATCATCCCCAAGTTCACTTTGTGTGGTGACTCATGTTCAAACATATTTATGAAGGATTCCAATCGGTGTTCTTCATATGAGAGAGTTCTTGTAAGTGCTTCATTTAGCACATATTCTTTATCTGAATCATCCTTCTCTCGTTTGAATCTTTTGTTTGTGGGTTCATCATCTTTGGAAATATGATCATGGTGTCTCTTTTTCTTGATGGGGAAATATCTTGCAAAATTACCCTTTTCAGCATAAGTGTAGCATCAAACATTTTAAGTATCTCTTTTGGTATTCTTTTGTTTCTTGTCCTTCTTATTGTTGTGATGAAATTTCTCCTTCTTCTCCTTCTTGAAGTTCTTCCTGGTGTGAACTATGAGAACTTAATCTTCACTTGCTCCCATCTTCTCTTCTCTTGTCACGAGTCGAGCTTCTTTTTTTGCACATTATTCTTGGAGTATGTTGAAAGAGATCAACCTCCTTATTACACAAATCCCATGAATGAATGAGTCCAATGATATGGGGAGACCATTCAAGGTATTCATTACAATTTCTCGTTCTTTGAAATTCTCTTCAACTACTTCAAATTGTTCTTTGACTTGAGAAACCCTTGTGAAGTAAGACTATATAGTCTTGGAGTTCCGTATCTTCAGATTCGTCAATTGGTTCCTCAAATTAATCTTTCGGTTGATGTTCATTCCTTTGAACATATTTGTCAAAGCATAATATACTTCCTTCGGTGTCTTGAATGAAGACACATGGGGAATGAGGTGATCCTGAATGAAATATATAGTGATTCTCTTATCCTTATCCATGCTTCTCTTATGAGCAGCCTTAACCTCATATCCCTCTGGTTCTGGAACTTCTTTGGTGATAAATTGATCCAAGTCATTTTCTTCAAGCATCATAGAGATTATGTACTTCCATGCTTGGAATTTATCATCCCATCCAAGATTGTCCTCAAGTTGAGTATGGTGAGTCATATTTTCAAATGAGAACCTCAAATGGAAATAGCAAATAATTTAGATCTTACCAATTTGAGGTGTCTGACCTGGTTCTAGAGTTGGCTTACTTAGGGTTTGTCAAAGAAACCCTAATTTTCCTAACTTGGATTTTGGGAATTCTATTTGGAAAAAACTATGAGACTCCTTAAGGAGAGATGCTTAGTAAGGTCACTTTCTGAAAACTGAGGTGGGAAGCCTCTGAAAATTGATTCCCTAGTTCTTCCTGGCAACAATGACAAGGTCAAAAATGAAAGTTCTTCAATTTTGAAACTGCTTCCACCAAAAGATGTTCCCTACTGAGACAAGTTAGCCTAACCCTTTTTTCTTGATGATCTGTGGAGAGAACGCCTTGAACTAGGAATCCCTAGTTTTAGTTGTCGTATAGTTCCTTCTTTCAGAGAGGCTCTGATACCATGTTAGTTTTTCTTTACATCTAATTAGTTTATCTAGGATCTTTATCTGAAAGAATAACAAGTACAACAAGATGCATAAGATATAAAAGATACATGAGACATAAAGATTTTCACCGATGAAACCATAAAGGAGAAAACCCCGCAAACTTCCTGAGAATTGTAAGATGATCAAAGTTAGTAATAAGAAGTATTCAATGACAATCTATATATATTCCTTTGTCTCTCTCTCTCTCTCATGCGAACTTGAGAGTGTGAAGTGTGTATAAATGAGGGAGAGAGCCTCCCTATTTATACCCTTTCAAGTCATTGACCAAACATAAGGCTAGAGCTCATATGTCTTCCCTAAAAGGATTGAATTTCCCAGAGAGACTCCAAATACACATTACATGATGTTACACAGGAAACTATTGCCCTGAAATACAACAGAGGTTGCACCTCAAGGTATGGACACAATTAAGACATCCTGCAAGGGGATAAACACATTCCCAATAGGGGTACAACAACATACAATGATAATATACCTCAGAATATCTCCAAAGTTACAAATATCTCCATTAGTGCTACTATCTATGTCACCATAATGCCCTCGCAATAATGTTCTAATTTCCATCACATGCACCATCTTGTCCTTTTGTTTGGTCCTTAAGTAATACATTTTTTGGTCTTATACTTCACCATTTTAATAGCATGAAGCTATTAGTATTATTAGTAAAGAAATTTGTTAATAAAATAAATGTGCATAAATACTTGTATGGACAACTACTTAAAATGCTACAATAAACGACCAGTGTCCACAGCATAAGTAATTGCATGCAAATATAACTACAGTAACCCTAGTCATGCCTCATGCCTTGTCTAATTGTGGTAGTTATACCTTGTCTTACTGTTATGGATGTTTCTTTCCCGCCAACCTTGAACAGAATTTTGATCCTTGAATGGAAGTATGCTCAATAAAAGGCGAGAAAGGGTCATTCAAATCCATCAACTATTGAGTATCTGAACTCCAGGAAAGTGAGGGCCATTTCTTCATCTAGACTAGCATTTCTTCATCAGTCATGTGTGGAAGGTGAAGTTTTGGCACAGATTTTGCTCTAGGAAGGTAAGTTTCGTTCTTTTTTTTCTTCTGTATAACATCGACATTTTGTGTGAAGGATTTGCACATGGTTGCATCCTTTTTGAAAAAATTCTTCATGTTTGCATCCTTAAAATGATTTTCACATGCTTACATGCTTAAAACAGTTTGTCTTTTGTTTGAGGGAATTGTACATTTAAAACATTTTTTCTCACGTTTAGGGTTTGTCTGAGGGATTTGCACATGATTGCATCCTTAAAAAGAGTTTCATGTCTTGGAGTGTTTTCTTGTTTCCTTTGTTATAAAGAAATGCAAGATGCCTAGTCTACTCCAAAATGATTCCTTGATAACAAGGGAATTCTAGGTAGATATTGTGGCAGAGGAGTTTGCTCTTATTCATGAAATTGTGGGTGATTACCCATATATTTCCATGGATATTGAGTTTCCTCATATAGTTTTTAAACCTCTAGGATATTTCCATACTTATTCATAGGAGTTGAAATATTTGGTTGTAAAGTTTAATGTTGATATACTCAACCTTATTCAAGTGGGTTTCACATTCTCAAACGAGGATGGGAACCTTCCTCATCGCGGCACCGGTAAGCATTGCATCTGGGAATTCAACTTCTGTGAATTTAATCTTGTTAAATATAGGTATGCTGTCAATTCTATCCAGCTTCTGCAATGAAGTGGCATTGATTTCAAGAAAAACAGTGAGAAGGGAATTGACACACAGGTATTTCATGAGATTATAATTTCATTTGGAATTGTTTTGAATCACATTGCGCACTGGATCACCTTTGATGGTGCTCATGATTTTAGGTACTTGTTGAAGCTTCTAACATGCCAGTCGTTGCCTCTGACACCTATTGGCTTCTTCAATTTGATGATATTAACTAGAACGTCAGTCATTTCCTCTGACACATGTTGGATTCTTCTTAATACTTTCCATGGTTGTATTTACAATTATGGAAAATATTATTTAAATAAAGTTGTAGTTATAATCATGTGATGATATCACATGAATTTCTTTATAATTATTATGGAAATATTATTTGCTATAATAATTATGGAAAATATTATTTAAATATAGTTGTTATGCTTGAGCAGGTAAGATTAACCCAAGTGTAACAAGTGTATACCAAGGATTTCTTTCATGGTAGTCGTATTTTGTTATGCAAATGCATCTTGATTAGTAAAGAGGAATTCATTAATATTATTAGTACATAAATATGTCTAGTTTTAACTATTTAGGCGTGCATGAATGTTGGCATAACTAATTAAAATACTGAAGTCTACAATCTATAGTAAGTTTCTAGTAAGTTTCCATTGCATTAGTATAGTTAGTGTCCATTGCATAAGTACTTGCATGGTCAACTACTTAAAATACTACGGTTGACTTCCAGTGTCCATAGCATAAGCAATTGCATGCATAGATAAATACAGTCACCCTAATCATGCCTTGTCTACTCATCATTGTCATACCTTATCTTACTGTTACCATGGTATGGCATGGGAATTTCATAAAATTTAGTATGGATTTTGAAATTTCATAAATTTCGTACCTTGTGGCAACCTTTCCCGCCACTGGCTCGATCCTTTGGCTTCAAACCCCATAAAAAAGTCTATATAAAAGGAGAGAATGCCATATATTTTTCCATAGGGTCATTTATTCTTCCATGGTGTGTCTGAGCACCTCTAGGAAGGGAATATTTTGGCACATATTGAAGGTCTATTTTGTGCTTCTAAGATTTCTCTTTTCTGGATTTTTGGATTTCTATAAGCTCAATTTGTATAAGAAGGAAAAAGCCATGCCACGGTTCTTGTTAATACTGAAAATCGTTCCTAGTCTTTGTGTGTTGCTTTTCAAAGGTTTATTTCTTATTTACTTTTCATTTTGGGCTTATTTTAAATTTTAATGCCTTTTTTATTTTATAGGTTATAGTTTTGTTTTAATTTATTTCTTTTCTTTCTTAAGTTTTCTTTTGAATGACTTATTAAGTATTATATTATATCTTTCAAAGTCTACAAATGCTGATTTAAATTTATTCCAAGGTGTATATCCAAGGTCTAACCCTTGTTTTGAGTTTATTTATCAATTATGTCATCATGAAATTTTCTCATAGTGCAAAATTCAGGATCTATACAATATAGCACTGTAGGAATCATGAATCATTGGAAAGAGTGGATGATTGATGATATAGCATGGCCCATTGCAATCGAGGATGTTGGGAGCTTTTCAGACACTTGTCTAATATATTATGACACATGTACATAGCCTTGATCCATATATCATGACAAATATATGAATATGTGTGAATATCATTGAAGAAATCGTGGTTTTGAACTTCCCCGATTTCTAGTTTGGGTTATGAATTTTACGGTTGCAGGGACGTAGTTTGAAAATTATTGAAGTTTCCTAAAGAAGTGAATAACCCAAGTTACAGTATAGCTATGGGAAAGAGTGGAAATATTAATAGGTTCGATCCTACAGACATCAATTGGGCCACTAAATTTCTAGAATGTGCAGCCTTGTTTAGAGCAACAAGCTGGTTCATCTTTTTCGAAAAGATCATTGGATGTAATCATGTTGTAATCCCGCAGATCATAGAAGGTTACCAATAATACACATTAAAAGCATATGGACATATCAGAGACAAGAGAAAAGAACACATATGTGGAACAACAGATTATATTACAGTGAAACGATCCATACAAAACATAGAATTGAATTGAGTTCTGATCTAGCTCAACAGCCTAATATATATGATTTACAAACAGTTACAAATAACTACCTGTCAGTTCGGTCAATCGTCATGACCTTTTGTGGCCAACCTAATCTCTAATTAGGTGGTTGACCGATTTAGTTGGCTTATTGACTAGCTCCTCCAACAAATCCTGAAGTTTCACATCATTTCGCCCAGAATTTCATCAATGGAACTGTAACATTTAATAATCTTGAATTCGAGCTCATAGAGGATTTAATAGCTGAATTCACTGGTGTCCCAAAAGATGGAGAATCCTGGTTTAAAAAGATTGCTTTCAATTTTGACCCTAATGATTTCTTACTACCAGGAAATGAAACCCTGGACTGGGGCGAAGGGGTTCAATTAGAAAATTTTAAGCCAGAATGGAAAGAAGCAGTTTCTATTATACAGAGCTATATCACATGGGATGGAAGGTTCGCATTAGTATTTAGACATTATGTTATATTTTTACATCATTTGAATCAGGAATCCAAGATGAATTTTCCCTTCTTTCTTTTAAAAATCCTCTAGTAGATGTCAAATTGAATAAAGGGACATTTCGATCAAACAAACCAGTCAGTATTTCACCATGGCTTATACAAATATATCATTTGTACAGTTTTGAAGAAGAAAAATAGGATTTGGGATCACTTCTTATTCTGGTCAGGGTTTACCAATGAACAGGGAGATCAGGTAAAGAAAAGATTGACCAATCAACAATTTTGTTTTGTTAAGAGATTTAAAAAAGAGGTGATTGAAGATTTAGTACAAGATAACCATCATGAAAAAAGTTTGTTTCAAATATTCAGAGATCCTGGTGATGAAGATTGAGGAAAGGCATTGGACGATAAGCAAGAATACATTTTGGAGGATGAAAAAGTGGAGTAGACATCTGATTTGAATCCTGCGGAAGATATTTTTTCAACAGAACAAAACTAGAGTTCTATATGTGTACAAGAAATCTCAACTAAAGTTTCTTTTGCAGTTGATTTGAAGGGTAATATTTTTCAAATCCCAAATGTAAAGGTACAAAAGAAATATCTTATGTAGTTGGAAGGATCGAAATACCAGAGCTATAAATAAACTTAGATTAAATGTGAAAAAAATTTTAAACCCTAAAATGCAAAATGAAAACATTACAGTCATTCAAGATTTTGCAAGTGAGGAAAATAATGAAAGTGAAGAGAATTTGAGCCCACAGCAAAATTCCATTCAAGAGGATCATTTGATGTCACCAGAACCGGTTCAAGAAAACCATGAAGTCCCAGAAGAGCAGGTTACTCCTATTATGGAACAGGGTATGACTTGAAGAGATTCATTTGCAGAGGAAGCAATGAAGGAAAGACATGAAGCCTGATTTAATTTTTAAAAGGATGAATATTCCTTGGTTGTCAAACCAGGATTCGACATTGCCTGAAGAGATACATATGGATTCAGAAGTTGAAAATCTTAGGAAAACTCTGCAACAACATAAATCACAAATTTATTTTCTTAATGAAACTAATGATAGGCTGGTAATGAAAAATAGAAGATTAAGAGAAGAACTGGAAGATATTAATTCCCATTACCAAGAATTGATAGTAGTGTCAAAAGAAGCATTGAAGAGGAAGAGAGAAATATAGAATCAAGTTGAAGATTTAACCAAGCAGTTTTAGAATCTAAGCAAGCAGAATGAAATGTTATCAAACATAGTCAAATGTCTGGAGACAGAGCTGGAATGAGCTAACACGAAGTCTCATGCGTTGGAAGGAATTTCTATGCTAGCAGAAGCAGCCAAGCGGTTATGATTGCCACCTCATTTCTTGCTATCAAGTATTTTATTTTGTTATAATGCATTCAGTAGTTAACATGTAACTATTTGTTGTAACTGACTTGATTTTAGACCTAAAAGACAGTTATGAAACTGCTCTATCTTGTAAATGATAAAAGCAGGAAAGTTTAGTGGAGTAGGGTTGGATTTTTGTTTCAAGAAGGGCTATTGAGCTGAAGACTTTGGATGTATGTTCAAACTAATACTTATGACTCTCATGTAAGTGTTCAAAGATTGAGACTAATTTATATATACATATAATCCATTTTATCCTCTATATTGATTTTGTTTATGGCTTGGTTGACCATTGAACTTATGATTTCATTTCTTGAATAATGTTTTTATTCATGTAAATACTCATACATTGTGGACAAAACCAGTACTGTGTTTATGTTGTTCATGGTTTATATTTATCCTTTATGCATTTATATCTCAGACTTCCATGTTATTTCAAGATTCAGTGCATGTACTAGTTTGTTGATTATTTACCTTCTTGTGGATGAACTCTCAAACCAAATAATTACAAAAAAACAATTCAATTTTTGCTTTTTGTTTTGAGATTGTACTAGCGTGTTCCTTTGTAGTCTGGGAACAATTTCTAGCACTAAGATATTTGGCATCATTGTCGAGGATGGAAGTGAAGTATATATCCCCTGGGATATCATTATTGATTTGGTTTTGAGAAGTGAACAAAATCAGAAAATATTTCAAACTACATTTTCACCAAACGGTGGTTCACAATGGCTACCAGAAAGATTGGAACACGAGTAAAACCTAGTTCTCCTTTACATTTGGGTGTCTCAGATACATAACAGATTTTGAAAGAAGCCATAAAATTCGAAGATATTTGTTTTCTCCTTCTTTGTTTACTCCTGGTCAATTAGAGTCATTGTCCTCTTTTACATACTTAGAGCTTAAAACAGAAGAAGGAAAAGAAAATATTTCTTGGTTAGTTCCTTCTCCACCAGTTGAGACCTTTCAGATTCTTACTACGCCATTGTCTAGTCAAAAAACAAAAACTCAAGTTCCTGGTAAAACTCCCTTATTTCATTTTAAGCTGTATAAACTCTTTTCTCAATCAAGTCCAAGCAAGGTTAATCAACATTTTTCTTCACTAAATGAAAGTGGCTTCACGATGGCAGCACAACAACCTCTTGACATGATGGATCGAATGGTAGCTGCTAGATATGCTCCCTTAGTCCTTCCTTAGCCCCTAAATGCTCTCCCTGGAGGAGATTATCATAAATACCTTCCTAGGTTTAATGGTCAAGGTGAGATTACTACTAAAGAACATTAGGATGCATTTCTAAGTTATGTGGACAATCAGAATATCGAAGCTGAAGATGTGTGGATGAGGATGTTTGTTCATAGTTTAGATGGGGAGGTAAGGCCCAATGGTTTCGATAATTACCAGCTGATTCAATAACTCTTATAGAAGAACTGGAGGATGTTTTTATTAGGCAGTGGGGAGACACGAAGGATCACACTTATTACATAACAGAGTTTGGAGCTTTGAAAAGCAAAAAAGATGAAACTATAGCAGACTTCTCAAAATGTTTTAATAAGATGTATTGTAGGATCCCAAGTGAAATTAAGCCTTATGAAACCTCAACTAAGCTAACCTATGCCAATTCCTTTGATCATGAGTTTTCCTTAGATCTAAGAGAAAGAAGGTCAATGAATTTATTGAACATGCAGGAAGATGCGTTGGAGGTGGAATCAAACATTTTAGCTTTGAATAGGCTTAAAGAACATTCAGATCATCAAGTGTATGATCAAAAGGGTAAAAAGGAAATGATCCCACCAACCTCCACATCATAGACAGCAGAGAGTAAAATAGATGAGATGCCTAAGTTGGTTAGAACTTTAACAACAAAACTAAATAAATTGGAATTAGATAAAAATACAAATAAACCTCCACAAGAAGGAGAAAGAAATCCTAATCAGTTTAGGTGTCCATTTGCTCCTAGATTCATCACTAGAGAAAGAAGAAGCAAAGAAATTTAGAGAGAAAGAAGGGAGAATGAAGGTCAGAGAGTTCCTCCTCCACTCCAAAATAATGTAACAGATGAAGTTGAAGAAGATGAAGATGTACAATAAGAAGATTTGAATCAGAATATAAATTATTTTGGGGAGATGTTATCAGAAGGTTTCCTAAATGAATATGACTATCATAATTCCGAGTCTTTTGATTCACATATTTATCAAGAAGAAAGTGACTTTGGTCCTGAATTTTCAGCTGGTATATGTCAATCTGAACCTAAAAAATATTATAACCTGAGGTCTGGTCAAAAACAAGTTTCTCGAATTCCAAAAAAGAAGATAGATTCTCCTACCAAGCAATTACCTAATCAAACACAGGAGAGGAGACAAAATCATGGTGACCAAACCAAGGCAGCAGAGATTGAATAATTCACCAAAAATATGCAAACTTTTAATTTTGAAAATGAACTATGTAAGATCAAGATTCTAGTGCCATTGACTGAATTGAAGAAGAATCCTTGTTATAGGAATCCTACTTTACAAATGATAATTTCACATGCTAATCAAATGACTTCAGATACTATGAATCTTCAAGAAGAACGCCCTACCATCATTATTGGTTGTTTTCTGACAAACCTGAAAATGATTCGAATTCTTCTCCACCTTTTTACATAAGCTTGACTATCCATGATCAAATGATTCATAACTGCCTTTTAGATTATGTAGCTTCTCATAACTTGATGCCTAAAGCAATCAAGGAGGCCCTTGGTTTGAGTATCAGAAAGCCATATCATGATTTATATGCATGTGATTCCATAGTTGTTAAGTGCTTAGGAGTGATTAAGGAACTCGCGGTAAATTTGACTTAGTTACCTATGAAGAGTGTTATTATGGATGTGGTGGTTGCTGACATCACTCCTAAATTTGGTATGTTAGTCTCAAGGTATTAGGCAAAGAAAGTAGGTGGTACATTGCAGATGGATTTATCATACGCTACAATTACTGTATTTGGGGGAGAAAATAGAAGATTGTATAGGGAAATACAATATGTTTATATTGTCACAGATGATAAGAACCCAAAAAATCATCCCATCTATGCTATAGAGAAATATTTGGGGTCTTGCATGTTACATTTTAGTGATGAGGATACAAATGGCATGCTACGTGTAGAAAAGAAAGCACCAATCAAGCGCAGTGTTGAGCAGAAAGATGAGTTATGGAAAATTTACTTTGATGGATGCTCATCTAAGGAGGGAGCAGGAGCTGGCATTTTTTTGATTTCCCTTGGTGGAGAGATGATTAGTTTGATGTCTAAGTTGGAATTTGTGACTACCAATAACACAACAGAGTACGAGGCATTAATACTTGGCATAAGGGTTGCAAAGGACCTTGGGATTTAGCATATTTCTATTTATGGTGATTCCGAAATAGTTGTCCAACAGGTGAAGGACAAATATCAAGTAAAGAAAGATTTGTTGAAGGTATATATAAATGAAGTATGGGATATGATTGACAATTACTTCGTAGCATTCAATATTTCTTTCATTCCCAGGGATCATAATCAAACAACTGATTCACTTGCTTTGGCAGCCACACACTTCAAAATTCCAAAATAGACCCAGTTAAAATATCCAATTGGGGTCAGATATAGACCTTATGTTCCAGACAATATTAGACAATGGAGATTTTTTGAAGATGATTTGGAGATAAAAATATTCTTAGAGTTAACTGGAGAGTTTTCTAATTCACTAATTGATCAAGACCATGATGATGAAGTTGATAATACTGTTGAATATTCAGAGAATACAATTGTTGAGCATAATATTATTGAGTTGAAAGGTCAATTTATTCCTAAAGGTTTGGTTCCCCTCGAGAGGATATTTTCTAAATATCATACTCTGTTAAAGCCAACCATGCAGTCCTCATAGGAGAATATTATAAATTGTAATATTGGTATAGAAGAGCAGCCCAAGATTGTGAAAATTTCCAAATCTCTTTCAATTGAGCAAAGGAACAGGTATATCAAATTATTGAAAGAGTATGTTGACATTTTTTCTTGGTCTTATGAATATTTAAGAATTTATGATGCCAGTGTTATTCAACACAACCTTCCTTTGAATCCAAATGTGAAACCTTTTAAACAAAAATTGAGAAGAATTAACCCAGCCTTATTTCCAGTTATAGAAAAATAAGTTAATAAATTAGTGGATGCAAAGATAATTGTTCCACTCAGATATTCATCATGGGTGGAAAATTTAGTTTGAGTATGAAAAAAGAATGGAGAGATTAGGTTGTGTGTGTATTTTCGTAATTTGAACAGAGCTTCGCTGAAGGATAATTATCCATTGCCTAAGATTGAGCAAATTTTGCAGAAAGTGGTGGGTGCCCAGATAATTTCAATGGTTGATGGATTCTCAAGTTACAATCAAATTGCTATGCATCCAGATGATAGGGAGAAAACAGCCTTTACTACCCCTTGGGGTACATTTATGTATGACAAGATGCCATTTGGTTTGATGAATGCTGGTGCAACTTTTCAAAGAGCTATGGATATAGATTTTGTGGGAGAAAAAGAAAAATTTGTAGTAATTTATCTAGATGATATCACTGTGTTTTCTCAATCCGATGAAGAGCATTTAAAACATCTCAAACAAAGTTTTTTAAAATGTAGATAGTTTGTACTGTCATTAAATCCTAAGAAGTCCCATTTTGTTTTTCAAGAGAGTAAGCTTTTGGGACATCTAGGTTCAACAAATGGAATTAGGATAGATCCTGAAAGAGGCAAGGCAATTTTGAAAATATGTCTTCCAAGAAGTAAGAAGGATGTCCATTCGTTCATTGGAAAAATTAATTTTCTGAGATGGTTCATTCCAAATTTGGCTGAAACAATAAAACAGATAACATCTATGTTAAGGAAAGACCAGGAGGTAAAGTGGACAGCAGAAAGCAGAGCCTCATTTGAAAAGATCAAACAAGCCCTTACAGAAGCACTAGTGCTTGTAAGCCTATACTTCAAAAGATTTTTGACTTTCACTTTTGCATCTCAGGACACAATAGCTGTTGTTCTACTACAAAACAATGCAGATGGATTAGAACAGCCTATAGCTTTCTTTAGAAAAACTCTTAGAGATTCTAAATTAAAATATAGTACACTAGAGAAGTAAGCATATTCACTAGTAAAAGCATTGAAGTTTTTTAGGATCTATATTCTGCATTCAAAGATTAGTTCCTATGTACCTAATGATGCTATTAAAGAAATTCTAACTTATCCAGATAGTGAAGGAAAGCAGTGGAAATGGATTGCAAAAATCATGGAATACAATGTGGAGATTAAACCTACCAATCTTGTAAAAGGGTAGGTTCTAGCAATACTATTAGCAGATTCAAATTGTGAATCCCTTGGTCTTTATTTGATAGCAGGTTAGCCAATACAGGGGGAATTGCAAATAGGGCAAGACAAAGAACAGATCATGGATAAATATGCAGAATCAGAATGGTATGCTAATATAGTTCACTTTTTATTGCATTTGCAGTGTCCTACTCATTTGGATAAGAAGGATACTAGATCATTAAAATTGAAGGCCACCAAGTATTGTCTAATAAATCATCAGTTACACTGGAAAGATCTAGGGGGAGTGTTACTCAGGTGTTTGGAGAAACTAGAAATTGAAGAGGTCATTTTAGAATTACATGAAGGTGCCTATGGAGGTCACAAATATTGGAAGGCTACAGCTTATAAAATTCTAAGATCTAGATACTACTGGCCATCTTTGTTTTCCAATGTCTATCAACAGGTCAGGGCTTGTATTAAGTGTCAAAAGTTTTCTTGAAAAACAAATCTTGTGTCCTTACCTTTGAAACCTATTAGAATATAATCTGTAGGGATTATATATTGTAAATAAATAAATAAATCTGAATAGTAGGAAGCTGAAAAGGTTGGGCGGAAGGTGAAACACAACCATCATATCAATTGTATAAATATATGCATTGGAATTGGAATAAAATAGAATCGGGAGTTATACCTATCATTGGTATTAGAGCGGGTTCCTACCATAACTCTTGCTGCATTTAGGTCTTGGCATTCTGCTTGCCAGTCCATTGCCAGACTGCCTGCTCCGTCAGTCTGCCATTTGCATGCATTTCTCCTACTAGCCTGCATACTTCATTGTGTGCGTTACTAGTCCAGGCCTTCGCTATGCATTGAGAGCTGTGCTCAGCTTGTGGTGTGTGGGCATTCTCCTTGTGTGGAGGTAGAATGATTTCTTGCCATATTAGATGTGGATTACATAATACGTAACCCTAACACTAATTCTGCATTCCTTGTGAAGCTGCGACTTCCATTTGTCTTTGTGGTGTATTTTGTTGTGTATTTGGATGTGTGTTCAGCCATTCCCCATTTTCCTAGTCCTCCCATCCTTCTCAGTTTGACAGTTGATGAGAAGGAGAATGCTGTGCATGAATAATACCCTGTGGGTTTTCAATTGCAACAATCACCCCTCTGGGTTTACCGCAGTTAATGATATATATGCCCGCCTGCCTGTAGGTCAACATTGGAATTAGAATCTCTGCAAGATACTTCCTTCTACGATTTCAAATCCATTTCAAATCAACTTACTGGCTCTAACTTTGAGCAGAAATTTGAGATCTCGCATTGGTTTCATTTGACCTCGAAGGAAATGAGAGAAATTATCAGCATCCACATCGGCCAAGCAGGGATTCAGGTTGGGAATTCGTGCAGGGAGCTCTACTGTCTCGAACATGGAATCCAGCCCGATGGTATGCATGCTGCATATTGAAGGGCCCTGAGCCAATGTATTGGCTAACGTCGTGTGTCGAGGATTTTGGAAATGCTTTTAGGGTTTTTGTAGAACTTCGAACACAACCCGTTGTCTACTAATTCATTCATTTCCACGGTATCTTCATTAATTTGTATCTTCATTAATTTGATCCATGCCGAAGACAGAAACCATTGTGATCAATATCCAAGCAAAATCTGCGATCCTTGAAATTTGCATTTCACGCAGGATGAATATGAAGAGTCTGTGTTGAAGATGGAAGTTGTATAACCTCACCTTGAAGCCTGAAGACATTGTCAATACTCAGTGTGTGGAGACAATTCATTCTATTGTTTGACCTAATTCTTATACATGTTGTGCGACCGTATTGTTTGACCTAATTTTGAAGAGTGCCGCAGTGTTAACATTGTCTGCGTTGAGGACTGGTGCATTGAGGATTGACCTCCTCATTCGCTTACTGTTGCAACTGCATGAAGCTTGAAGACACCGTGAAGACCAGCGTGGAGGTTGTGTAACTGTATCCACCCATTTTACATTTGCGTGGAGACTCAAATCACACGACTGTAAGATGAAAGTATGAGGTATGTTGAAGATTGCTACATTGTTGTGAATGTTGAAGATTGCTGGTATGTTGAGCTGAATACCGACTGCTGTGAAGATTGAGCTGAATACCAATTGCTGTGGATTTGTAGAAGAATTTGAAACGACATAGATTCTGGTGAAAATTGAAGTCGAGCTGAGTATTATTTCCTCAGGTTCGTTGAAAACCAATGACTGATAGTTGATAGTTGTGGATCATTGAGAGTTCTCAACCTGCGTGAGACTCTACCATCGTGGAGACTGCTGCCTACGTGAAGAGACTGTTTCCTGCGTGAAGAGCCTGCGTTGGAGACTGTTGCATTGGAGACTACTCTTAGTGAACACGTTGAAGACTGATATATTGTGACCTAATATATATATGCTGACTGATATATTGGAGAAATAATGTATGCTAGAGATATATGTATGCTGCGTTGAAGAATAATGTATGTTGACTAATATATTGTGACTGATATATATCATATATTGACAACTCTTGCTATATTGTGACTGATATATCATACATTGAAGAATCTTGTGAAAGATATATGTTGTTTTGTTGGTGTTGATTGCATTGAGACTGCTCGTGCAATTGAGAATATTGCCATTGTGTAATTATTCTGCTGCTGCAACTAGAAGTACTGCTTCAAGATGCTGGAGTCGCGACCTTCCTTGAAGAATAAAGTCTGTGTGAAACAATTGTATTGAAGAAACCTGTAAACTTGCATTGTAAATCACCTTGGCAGAGACTGTAGACCTACAAGGTTATTGTTTTTCTATTTCTCTTTGTCATATTAATTTCATTCTTGTAAATTACACTAACAGTTGTAAAGATGAAATCTTTGGCATCAATAGTTGGTGCCGCTCTCTCGGGCAAAGATCATTCCAAAGGAGAAAGCAGCAAGAGAGGCAGAGGAAGAAGAAACTTCAGAGGTAGAGGGGGTAGAAACAACTTCACCAAAAGATCAGATTTGCAGTGCATGCGTTGTGCAAAGACCGGGCACACATCATATCAGTGTTGGGCTTCGTGGGACTCCATCAAAGACAAACATAACCAGAAGAAAGAAGACCAAGATGCTAGTAAATCTTCTGATTCTTGTATTGTTGCACATTGTAATCTTGGAATTAATGAAATGACTTCACTTTCATCTTACAAAGATTGTTGGCTGCTTGATACTGGTGCAACATCACACACGACATTTAGAAAAGACTATTTTGAAGAACTTAATGAAACAATAGATGGCATAGTTTACTTTGCAGATAAGTCAAGTATTAAACCAAAGGGAATGTGCACCATTCGACTGAAGATGCCTGGATTCCCTGATTTCTTGTTGAAGAATGTCCTTTATCTTCCAGAGTTGCAGAGAAGCCTGCTATCCTTGGTGGAGATTCGACAGTGAGGCCATTCCATCCACATGTTTGATGGAATCATTGAAATAAGAAAGTTCTCTGACAACCAAGTCATCATGACTGGATACGAAGATGGGAAGTTACTGAAGCTCAAGGGTTCATCTATAAGAGTTCAAAACTATGCCTACTTCTCTCAACATGGAGAAGGTAATTTGTCATCTAGTTCATTGTGGCATGCAAGATTTGGTCATCTAAATTATAACAGTATTCGTTTGTTAAGAAAGAATGGTTTATTTGGTTTTCCCACCATTCCCAAAGAGAAGAAAAAATGTGATGCATGTATACTAGGGAAACATAGTAAGCTTCCATTCCATGAATCTAATTTTAGAGCAAGTAGGAAATTAGAGTTAGTGCATTCTGATTTGTGTGGCCCAATGCCAACTCCTTCAGCAAATGGGAATAAGTATTTTATGACATTTGTTGATGACTACTCAAGAATGTGATGGATTTACTGTTTAAAGACAAAATCAGAAGCATTTCAAATATTCAAAGACTTTCATGCATTGATTGAAAAACAAGCACAATAAAAAATTGGTACACTTCGTAGTGATAATGGGAAAGAATACACTTCAAATTCTTTTGAAGATTATCTTCGCCAACATGGAATTTCACATCAGACTACCGTTCCCTACAATCCTCAACAAAACGGTGTAGCAGAAAGAATGAATAGAACCATAATGAATATGGTTCACTCAATGATGTTTTTCATGAATGTAAAACTAATGTTTTGGGGTGATGCAGTAAAATGTGCAGCCTATTTGAGAAACAAAAGTCCCTCAAATGCACTTGATAACAAGATTCCACATGAAATGTGGTTTGGCCATCTCCCTTCAGTCAGGCATCTCAGATTTTTTACTTCCACCTGTTATGCCTTGATTCCAAAGGAGCAAAGAAACAAGCTTGGTGCTCGAAGCAGAAGATGCATTTTCCTGGGTTACGAAGAATACTACAAGGCATACCATTTGTATGATGAGGTAAACAAGAAGTTTGTTATTTCTAGAGATGTCATTTTTTCTTGAAACTAATAAAAATGACCAGTCCATTGAGAGACAACTTGATCATTTGGAAAGTTATCCTCATCCAAAGACATATTATGAAAATGAATATGAAATTCCAAACCT
>LPNX010901196.1:42878-55047 GCA_001517045.1 Pseudotsuga menziesii
ACTTTCTTTAGCTGCTTAGAAAGGGTGGAAAGTTCATCAAATGGATGTGAAGATTGCTTTCTTGAATGGATACTTGAAAGAGAATGTCTTCATGTCTTAGCCAGAAGGCTTTGTTGTGAAAGGAAAAGAACAAAAGGTATGCAAGCTTGTCAAATCCTTGTATGGCCTAAAACAAGCGCCTCGCACATGGTATGAAAAGTTAACCGAGCATCTTTTGAAGTTAAATTTCGAACATTTTGATCTTGATGATGCAACACTGTTTATAAAGAAAGTTGGAATATCTATCGTGTATCTTATGGTGTACGTAGATAATCTTTTGATGACAGGGAACAATGAGAGCTATATAGCATCCATAAAGAAAGATTTGAAAAAGATCTTTGAAATGACAGATATGGGACATCTCCACTATTACGTAGGAATTGAAGTCACTCAACATCCTAAGTACATATTCCTATCTCAGAAAAAATATGTTGGAGAACTACTAAACAAATTTTGCATGACAGAATGCAACCCTATATCTACTCCAATGGAACAGAAAATGAAGCTCACATCAAGCGAAGGAAAAGAATTTGAGGATGCGACCAAGTATCGACAACTTGTAGGAAGCCTTATCTATATTACAACAACTAGACTAGATATTTCTTATGTTGTTGGCATACTTTCAAGGTTCATGCATAAACCTTGTGAAGGACACTGGTCAGCTGCAAAAAGAGTTCTAAGATACTTGAAGGGGACTCAAGATGTTAGACTCAAGTACTCTAAAGTGGATGACTTCAAACTTATTGGATACTCAGACTCAGATTTTGATGGCGATAAGGAGACAGGAGTATCAACTTCTGGATACACTATGAGTCTTGGATCAACAACTGTCTCATGGAGATCATGCAAACAGTTAGTTTCGACAAATTCAACAACAGAAGCAGAATATGTGGCTACAGCTGAAGCAACGAAAGAAATAGTATGGCTTAGGAAGATACTTGAAGGTTTGCAAGAAAAACAAAAAAACTCCACTCCATTATTGGTCGACAATACTTCTGCAATCAAGCTGGCTAAGAATCCTAGATTCCATGATCGAACCAAACACATCAACACAAAGTATCATTTGATTCAACATCATGTAGAGGCCAAGAAAGTCCATCTTCGACATTGTTCCACAAATGATCAAATTGCAGACATCTTCACCAAAGCGCTTGGACGAGAAAAGTTTGAAAGATTCAGAAACATGCTCGGACTTACGAACACCCCTTCGGATTAAGAGGGGGATAGTTAGAATATAATCCGTAGGGATTATATATGGTAAATAAATAAATAAATCTGAATAGTAGGAAGCCGAAAAGGATGGGCGGAAGGTGAAACACAACCGTCATATCAATTGTATAAATATATGCATTGGCATTGGAATAAAATAGAATCGGGAGTTATACCTATCAAAACCCATTGTGGTAAATGAATACTCAATCAACCTTGCTTCCTCTAGGCACCACAAATGGATACTTATAGCTACTGATTTTTTCACAAAATGGGTGGAGGCCATTCCTAAACAAAATGCAACTGATAAGGTAATCATTAATTTCATTCAAGAAAATATCATGAGTAGATTTAGTTGTCAAACCAGAGGATCATTTGATATCACCTGAACCGGTTCAACAAAACCATGAAGTCCCAAAAGAGTAGGTTACTACTATTATAGAAAAGGGTATGACTTCAAGAACTTCATTTGCAGAGGAAGCAATGAAGGATAGACAGGAAGAAGATTTAATTTTTAAAAAGATGAATATTCCTTGGTTGTCAAATCAGGATTCAACATTGCCTGGAGAGGTACATATGGATTCAGAAGTTGAAAATCTTAGGAAACTCTGCAACAACATAAATCACAAATTTGTTTTCTTAATGAAACTAATGACAGGCTGGTAGTGACAAATAGAATATTAAGAGAATACATGGAAGACATTAATTCCCATTACCAAGAATTGATAGTAGTGTCAAAAGAAGCATTGAATAGGAAGAGAGAAATACAGAATCAAGCTGAATATTTAACCAAGCAAATTCAAAATCTAAGCAAGCAGAATGAAATGTTATCAAACAGAGTCAAAATTCTAGAGACAAAGCAAGAACGAGCTAAGAAGTAGTCTCATGCGTTGGAAGGAATTTCTATGCTAGTAGAAGTAGCCAAGCGGTTATGATTGCCACCTAATGTCCAGCGGTCAAGTATTTTATTTTGTTATAATGTGTTTAGTAGTTAACATGTAACTACTTGTTGTAACTGACTCGAGTTTAGACCTAAAAGACAATTATGAAACAATTATGAAACTGCTCTAGCTTTTAAATGATAAAAGTAGGAAAGTTTAGTGGAGCAGGGTTGGATTTTTGTTTCAAGAAGGGATATAGGGCTAAAGACTTTGGATGTATGTTCAAGACGATACTTATGACTCTCATGTAAGCATTTCAATACTGATAGTGATTTATATATACATATAAGTCATTTTATCCTCTATATTGATTTTGTTTATGGCCTGTTTGACCACTCAACATATGATTTCATTTCTTGATTAATGTTTTTATTCATGTAGATGCTCATACATTGTGGACAAAACCAGTATCGTGTTTATGATGTTCATGGTTTATATTTATCCTTTATGTGTTTATATATCAGTCTTTCATGTTATTTCATGATTCTATGCTTGTACTAGTTTGTTGATTATTTACCTTCTTGTGTATGAACTTTCAAACCAAAAAATTACAAAAAAACAATTCCATTTTTGCTTTTTGTTTTGAGACTATACTAGCTTGTTCCTTTGTAGTCTAGGAACAATTTCTAGCACTAACAGTTCCTCGACAATTTCTTTATCATTTAACACATGAGGGGTGGGGGTGCTCCTAAAATGCTATCTCTCAATTTTTTTATCAAAGTCTACTTTGGAGCATTAAGTAAACAACATAATATGTTCAACTATCACAAATTATTCGAGCATTAAGTAAACAACATAATAAGTTCAACTATCCATACACTAAAAAATAGAGCAGCTCCAATCAACATGCTCAAAATAGGCTTATTCTTATTAGTTACTTCTTAAAAAGTTTACAAGGAAAATCCAAGAGAAAAAATCTCATTCTTTATCTCTTGAGAGTTCCTTTTATAAATTTCCAAAATGACCCTTGGGTGACTTACCCTTCATCTTCCTTGGACACTAAACTTATCTAAGACTATTCAATTTGCTTTTACAATGATATTTCAAACATCAAATATTACAATAGTTACATGAAGGGTGTCCCCCCCATTTAAAAAAATTGACTCACTCTATAGATAAATATGAAACTTTATCAGAACTTTTTAATATTGTAAAATTTCATGTGGGAGGTGGGCCCTTAGTGGGCATGTAATCTCTCCATGCATCATATTGAACAAACATCAAATTAATGTGTTGGTTCCTTAGTGATTCCAAGGTTATCATATGGTTGACAACTTCACTAGAAATAATACTAAGTCCCTTTTTTAAATAAAGGGTGGAAGTATTTAATAATTAATGTCATTTGTTGGGACCAAAATGTGTTGTATTAAAGATGCTTTAACGACCTCAATCATGACCCCCATTGTGACTTTTCTTTGTTAATGGCCTCCAACACTTCTCTTTTTCTATCTTCTTCTTTCCCAGGATCATCTATATCACTGAGAGAAGGAAAGTGACGTTTTTATATCAGTCTTGTGGAAATGCCATGCTCCCTAAATTCTTGGTTATGTTAGGATTATTAATACTCCCTTGCCATCCAGAGTATTTATAGTCACTAGCACCATTGGGTCCACTTGGCCTAATTGGGGCACATGTTCCAGTTACTAAAGTGTGGGGAACACTAATTGATGCCTACTGCCACTAATTGCACTTGCATGCATCAGTTTAGGAGCCTCCTAGATAAATTCCTACAATTTAGGATCCACTGGGAGTGCCGATACCAACCTTCATCAGTTGAGTTCAGTTAGTGACTAGTTAAGTTGAGTTAGGAGTCAGTTAAATTCAGTTCTAGTCCTCTAGATTCAGTTAGCGCTAAGTTAGCATGGCTGCATGCAGGAGAGGCACATTTCTCACCTACCACAGTGAGTTATCTTCAGTTAACACTGAATTAGACACTTGAGTTGTGTTTTAGAACTCCGTTCAACTCTGATTATGGTTTAGACAAGGTCAGTTAACTATTGAGTCCTCCTATAATGATTTAGACAAGGTCTTAGTTACCTATAGTCAAGTCGAGTCTAATAAATTCGAATTTTATCATGTGAATTAAAATTGCATGTGCCTATTTAAGCCATTGAACTTCATTTTAATAATTATCTAATTACTCTTTGATTAATGAAAAACATTCATAGCTGCAAGCCATTTTTGCACTATTTCATTCTTCAATAACTAAGTAAATTGTGTGATCTATATTGTGAGTTATGTGTTTTTCCACAGATATATGTGCTCAATTTAATATGGTATCAGTGCCTCAGTGGACAAGGAACTTCTCCTCCTTAGATCTCCTACTGGATCATTTTTGAGCAAAATTGCTCCTTCTAGCTCTGCACCAGAAGCAGAAGGTTTACCACTTAATACCCTGAGTTAAGGAATTGTTGATCAAGCTTGATCAACTATGCTAGGTGCGATGAAAACCTAAAATGTGCAGGATGTTTGACCTTATGGTGCCCTTTTTTTTCAAGTGCAACTTCGAAATGAATTCATCAGTTCCTCTTCTCACCCAATCCTCAGACTATTTTGAATGGAAGGTGAAGATGTTTGTATTTCTGAAGAGACAAGATCTCTATTGGGTGTTTGATGGATTCAGTAGAGATTATTTTGAGAGTGAGAATGAATGGCTAAATGCATGTGATGTAGCTTTTGAAATAATGAAACTGGCTCTTTCTCCTAGCTTGCACTACCTCAATAGATCTATTAAAGATCCACGGGAACTCTGGACAAGATTGGACAGAACCTTTGGAATGATTGATGAGGATCATAATAGCACTTTGGAGATCACATCCAGCACCATAAGAATCCTCTATCCAAAAATATCAGCCTCCACTCTCTTTGATGAAGTTTTTCAATATGAAGAAGAAGCAGAAGCTCCTACACAGTCAATTCGAATTGAAGACAGTCTCCTTGCAGTGAATCCTTCTCCTGATGCTCCAGAATTTGATGAGATCTCTGATTTCTCATATCCTCATATGGATGAAACAGAAGAATATATTTAAATCTCTTATATTGAATAAAAGAACTACTGCACTTCCATGCAAACATTCATCGGTGATTTTCCTTTGAATTCTGTGCAAAATTTGCCAGTAATTGCTTCTGAAAGTGAAGAGAAATTTGATTTTTCTCCATCTAATGTTGCTGCTGGTGTGAAAATATGTAATACCTTGGATATTTTGGAAGAAATGTGGAAGAAATATCAGACTAAAAGAGTGATCCATTCGCTCCCCTTGATCTAGATCTTCCAGCAAATTCCTACAGGATTGCATGCACCAAAATTCAGAATTTTAAAGAAGAAGAAAGCTGTGCATCCACCGTCTCGGTTGACCGTTTCTTTCGATCGTATATGAACCTTATTGTATATTATATGATATTATTTATATATGATCTAATATTTTTTGTTTTAATATTTCAGGTTCATAAGTTTTCAGTACTGCTTGTAGTTGTTCTCATTAATTTTGTGAAGAAACAAGTACCGCAAGTCTCCTACAAAACTGCTACGAGGGATTTGATTTGATTTCATAGTTTTGGATATGTTGTGAACCTATTTAGATCTGATTTAATTTATAATATGATATTTTTTGTATAAAATTTTAAAATCCAAGAGCTTTCATTCATGCTTGTAGCTTCTCACCAATTCCGGTGTGAAAAATCAAGTACTGCAATTTCTCTTCAAAAGTGCTGCTGGGGATTTGGTGTTAGTTTCATCTTCTGAGGTTGCTGATATTTTATTTTGTGAATGATTATATATTTTTAAATCTATATCAGACTATGGATCTCAATCATTCACTATCCACAGTCCCAGTGCTTCTCTACCATTGATCACATGCTCATGTCCTCACAGAACTAGTAAAGAGGAAGACATTCTGCATCCACCTGAACACTTGCTCCTAAAACTTGGAGATGATTTTAGCACTCATGGTTTTCTGTTAATTGATAAAACATATCAGTTTATTTAGTGTTCCTAAAATGTTCTGAATCCTCAAGAACCTTTCCTCACTTATCAGTTGATTTCAGTTGCTCTACATGGGTCCAGTCTTCATCCGGTAGCTGTCTATATTTCTGATTTAGTTGACCATATCATTCTTCTTCCAAAGAGGAAGATTCCTCCAGGAATAATGATGGATAGGTTCACATTCTAGATCCCAGGATACCTATTCTCAAAAGAACCAGATTGATCCTGATTCTAATTGCTTAATTAGAGGGGGGCTTTTCTCCATGTGGTTTTTCCCCAACTCCTTGTATTAAGCAGTTACTTTACTTTACTTGATGTAATGGGTGACCTATGGTGTTAGTTACCAGGGCCCACATATTTTCCAAGTTATATTTCATGGGGGGTGTTAGGATTATTAATCCTCCCTTGTCCAATTTGGTCATGTGTCTAAATCAGCAGTCATGTCTAAATTGGGAGTCCATCCATTCTATTTTTAGTCACTAGCACCATTGGGTCCACTTGGCCTAATTGGGGCACATGTTCCAATTACTAAAGTGTGGGGAACACTAATTGAGGCATATTTCCACTAATTTCACTTGCATGCATCAGTTTTAGGATCCTCCTAGATCACTTCCTACAATTTAGGAGCCACTGGGAGTGTCAATACGAACCTTCATTAGTTGAGTTCACTTTGTGACTAGTCAAGTTGAGTTAGGAGTCAGTTAGATTCAGTTCTAGTTGTCTACATTCATTTAGCGCTAGGTTAACATGGCTGCATGTAGGAGAGGCACATTTCTCACATACCACATTTATTTTTCCTCGGTTAACACTGAATTAGACACTTGATTTGTGTTTTAGAACTCCGTTTAACTCCGATAATGGTTTAGACAAGATCAGTTAACTATTGATTCCTTCTATAATGATTTAGACAAGGTCTTAGTTACCTACAGTAAAGTAGAATCTAATCAATTCGAATTTCCTCATGTGGATTCGAATTGCATGTGGCTATTTAAGCCATTGTACTTCATTGTAATTATTATCTAATGACTCTTTGATTAATGAAAAGCATTCACAACTGCAAGCCATTTTTGCACTGTTTCATTCTTCAATAATTGAGTAAATTGTGTGATATATCTTGTGAGTTGTGTGTTTTCCCACAAATATATGTGCTCAATTTAATATGGTATCAGAGCCTTGGTGGACAAGGCACTCCTCCTCCTCAGATCTCCTACTAGATCATTTTTTAGCAAAATTGATCCTTCCAGCTTTGCACTAGAAGCAAAAGGCTTACCACTTAATACCCCAAGTTAAGGAATTGTTGATCAAACTTGATAACTATGCTGGGTGCGATGAAAACCTAAAATGTGCAGGTTGTCTGACCTTATGGTGCCCTTTTTTGTTTTGTAGGTACAACTTCAGAATGAATTCATCAGTTCCTCTTCTCACCCTATCCTCAGACTATTTTGAATGGAAGGGAAAGATGTTTGTATTTCTAAATAGACAAGATCTCTATTGGGTGTCTGATGGATTCAGCAGAGATTATTTTGAGAGTGAGAATGACTGGCTAAATGCATGTGATGTAGCTTTTGGAATAATGAATCTGGCTCTTTTGCCTAGCTTGTGCTACCTCAGTAGATCTATTAAAGATCCACAAGAACTCTGGACAAGATTGGACAGAACCTTTGGAATGATTGATGAGGATCATAATAGCACTTTGGAGATCACATCTAGAACCATAAGCATCATGGATCCAAAAATATTGTCCTCCACTCTCTCTGATGAAGGTTTTCAAGATGAAGAAGAAGCATAAGCTCCTACATAGTCAATTCGAATTGAAGACAGTCTCCTTGTAGTGACTCCTTCTCTTGATGCTCCGAAAGTTTATGAGATCTCTGATATATCATCTCCTCATATGTCTGAAATAGAATAATACGTTTGAATCTCTGATATTGAAGAAAAATACTACTGCACTTCCATGCAAACATTCACCGGTGATTTTCCTTTGAATTCTGTGCAAAATTTGCCAGTAATTGCTTCCGAAAGTGAAGAGAAATTAGATTTTTATCCCTCTAATGTTTCCTCTGGTGTGAAAATATGTAATACCTTGTATATTTTGGAATAAATATCATATTACCAAAGTGATCCATTCGCTCCCCTTTATCTATATTTTCCAGCAAATTCCTGCAGGATTGCATGCACCAAAACTCATAATTTTGAAGAAGAAGAAAGCTGTCCATCCATTGTCTCGGTTGATCGTTTCTTTGGATATGATATGAACCTTATTGGATATGATGTGATATTATTTAGATCTGATCTGATATTTATTAGTTTATTATTTCAGGTTCATGAGCTTTTAGTACTGCTTGTAGTTGTTCTCATTAATTTTGAGAAGAAACAAGTACCGCAAGTCTCCTACAAAACTGTTGCTGGGGATTTGATTTCATTTCATAGTTTTTTATCTATTGTGGACCATTTGGATCTGATTTAAATTCCGATATGATATTATTTGGTTCAATTTTTAAAATCCAAGAGCTTTCAGTCATGCTTGTAGTTGCTCTCACCAATTCCAGTGTGAAAAATCAAGTACCGCAATTTCCCTTCAAAAATGCTATTGGGGATTTGGTATTAGTTTCCACTTATGAGATTTCTGATATTTAATTTTGTGAATCATTATATATTTTTGAAACTATATCAGACTATGGAACTCATGCATTTTCTCTCCATAGTCGCAGTGCTTCTCTACCATTATTCCCAGGAACCTAGGAACCTGCCATTCTTTCGTGACTATAGGACTTGTGTTATGTTTTTCCACATCTTATCTAGTATATTATTATTATATTGGCTTATTTTAGATAGGGTTATAGGGATTATTTCTAATTTCATGAGCATTCATATGCGTTTAACATTATTCATATCACATATGCGTTTTAGCTTTAGTATCTTGGTACGAGAGTAAAAAAGAGTTTACCAAGTTAGTGGATAGGATTTGGGAGAAACTCCATCTAAAAAGAAAAGATATTGGTAATTATTAGCCAATAAAAAGTGGTTTAGTGTGGAAAAAGGATGACGATTAGCCTAAAATTTGTGAATGGTCATGGATAATGAGGTCAGATTATTGGAGGTTCAAGGCACTTGTCCATGGAGCTTGTTCATGGCACTTAAGACATAGAAGCTTCTTTTTAGACTTAATGATTGAGTTTTATTGCCTAACCTTTCTCTAAGGCTTGAAACTCATATGTAGCTCTAAAATATTCCTAATGGAAAAAACACATCCACTACGAGGATCAGGATTGCGAGATCATTTATGTTGTTTTGAAGCATTATTTTTGGTCGTGGACACACAAAACAATATTTTAGGGCCTAAGGCTAAGGTTTCATCTCTCGACTATGTTGAGGCTCCATGATGTATACATTGTGCTCAAGAAATCATAATCATACTAATATTCCCGCTTAGAGGCCAAATATCTTCTTAAGATATGATTTTTTTCATTAAAGGCATCATTCTTGGGTCAATATTCTTATAACATTCATTTAGGGCCTATGGCTTAGGGTTTCTCCCACAACCATGTCCGAGGCCTTGATATCCATACATAGTGCTTAAAACATCCAATTATTTCTAATTACCCCACATGGAGGCTAGGTATATGCTCACAAGGTAATGTATGGTGGATCAAATTTCATTCTTAAAACTATATTCTAAGAAGTTTTCTTTATGGCACAAGGCCTAGTTTTCCTACCTTAGCAATGTCCAAGACCCATGGATTCATATCTACTATCCAAAACCTTCTAACGGCATCCATGTCACCACTTGAAGGAAAGGGTAACTTTAAGAGGTCATGGCTGGTCATTTGAGGCATTTTTCACGGTCATGGATTCCTAGAAGCTTTCTTGAGAGTCCAATCCAAATTTTTACTCCCCCAACAATGTCGAAGGCCACACGACCCATACCTAGTGCTTGTAAGTCATGTGAGGTGATTTGAGGTATCAATTTAGGCCTTGGATGGATATAATATTCCTTTATGGACTAAAGCTTGGGTTTACTTTGTCATCCTTCATCTTAAACATGGATCTATTCCATATTGAGATGATCAAACAAATATAAATACAAACCTTAGAATAAATTCAATAGTATTGGACATTATAACTATTTAATCTAATTCAATTTAGATTCCCAACCATGTGTGTGTGTGTGTGTATGTGGCATGTGAACGTTTCACCTCATAGCTGAAGTGCTTGTATCATAACAATGGTTAGGGGGATAGTGTATACTAGTTTGGTAGTTTAGTGGTTAGTGTCTTTATGAGTCAGTAGTTAGTGAGTTTTAATATTGAAGTTAGTGGGTTTGGTATTTTTATGTTGATAAGTTATAGGGTTAAGAGATTAGTATGTTAGGGAATTAACAATTGATTGTTTAATGTGTTCAATATGATTAGGTATGGGTAATACAACCAACCATATTGACATAGTCAAAATTATTAATATGGTCAATAATGGTTAACAATGATCAATGTCGGTGAACCATGATCAATATATAAAATATCGCTAACTACTAAGCATTTAAGTACTACTTAACAAATGTTAATAATCATCAAAATAAATAAATAATAATTAATAGTTATAATGATTTACCATGGTCAAACTATATGTTGAAAATAATGACCATTATCAATAAATGGTGAATGTGGATAAGCATGTTGGTGCATTAGTGACAAAAATGTGAGTGAGGGGATTTGAAATTTGGTGGAGGTAATGGCACCTCCATTTTCCAATCCAACCAACCAAATTGCAATTATAGTTTTTTCATTAATATTGTTATTATTTTTACCACAGGTTCCTAGGTTCCCAGTGCTTCTCTACCATTAATCACATGCTCATCTCCTCACAGAACTAGTAAAGAGGAAGAAATTCGGCATCCGCCTGAACACTTGCTCCTAACACTTGGGGATGATTTTACCACTCATGGTTTTTTGTTCATGGATGCAACATATCAGTTTCTTGAGTGTTCCTCACATGTTCTGAATCCTCAAGAACCTATTCTCACTTATCAATTGATTTTAGTTGCTCTAGATGGTTCCAGTCTTCATCCGATAGCTGTCTATATTTCTGATTTAGTTGAGCATATCATTCTTCTTCCAAAGAGGAAGATTCCTCCATAAATAATGATGGAGAGGTTTACATTCCATGTCCCAGGATACCTGTGCTCAGAAGAACTAGATTGATGCTGATTCTACCTACTTAATTAGAGTGGGGGATTTTCTCCCAGGTGGTTTTTCCCTGGCTCCTCGTATTAATCAGTTTCTTTACTTTACTTGATCTAATGGGTGACCTATGGTCTTAGTTACCAGGGCCCATATATTGTCCAAGTTATAATTAAGTGGGGGGGGTTAGTATTATTAATCCTCCCTTGTCCAATTTGGTCATATGTCTAAATCAGAAGTCCATCCAGTCTATTTCTAGTCACTAGCACCATTGGGTCCACTTGGCCTAATTGGGGCACATGTTCCAGTTACTAAAGTGTGGGGAACACTAATTAAGGCCTACTACCACTAATTACAATTTCATGCATCAGTTTAGGAGCCTCCTAGATCAATTTCTACAATTTAGGATCTACTAGGAGTGCCGATACCAACCTTCATCAGTTGTGTTCAGTTAGTGACTAGTCAAGTTGAGTTAGGAGTCAGTTACATTTAGTTCTAGTCCTCTACATTCAGTTAGTGCTAGGTTATCATAGTTGCATGTAGGAGAGGTGCATTTCTCACCTACCATAGTCAGTTAGCCTCAGCTAACATTGAATTAGACACTTGAGTTGGGTTTTAGAACTCCGTTGAACTCTAATAATGGTTTAGACAAGGTCAGTTAACTATTGAGTCCTCCCATAATGATTTAGACAAGGTCTTAGTTACCTATTGTCAAGTAGATTCTAATCAATTCAAATTTCCTCATGTGGATTCGAATTGCATGTGGCTATTTAAGCCATTGTACTTCATTGTAATTATTATCTAATTACTCTTTGATTAAT
>LPNX010901196.1:55076-126093 GCA_001517045.1 Pseudotsuga menziesii
CTATTTAATTTTTCAATAACTAAGTAAATTGTGTGATCTATCTTGTGAGTTGTTTGTTTTTCCACAGATATATGTGCTCAATTTAATATGGTATCAGAGCCTCAGTGCACAAGTCACTTCTCCTCATCAGATCTCCTACTGGATCATTTTTGAGCAAAATTTCTCCTTCCAACTCTGCACCAGAAGCATAAGGTTTACCACTTAATACCCCAAGTTAAGGAATCGTTGATCAAGCTTGATCAATTATGCTAGGTGCGATGAAAAATTGAAATGTGCAGGATGTTCGACCTTACGGTGCCCTTTTTTGTTTTGTAGGTTTAACTTTGAAATGAATTCATCAGTTCCTCTTCTCACCCGATCCTCAGACTATTTTGAATGGAAGGTGAAGATGTTTGTATTTAGGAATAGACAAGATCTATATTAGGTGTCTGATGGATTTGATAGAGAGTCTTTTGAGAGTGAGAATGACTGGCTAAATTCATGTGATGTAGCTTTTGGAATAATGAAACTGGCTCTTTCTCCTAGCTTGCGCTATCTCAATAGATCTATTAAAGATCCACAAGAACTATGGACAAGATTGGATAGAACCTTTGGAATGATTGATGAGGATCATAATATCACTTTGGAGATCATATCCAGCACCATAATAATCCTGGATCCAAAAACCTCAGCCTCCACTCTCTTTGATGAAGTTGTTCAAGATGAAGAAGAAGCAGAAGATCCTACATAGTCAATTCGAATTGAAGACAGTCTCCTTGCAGTGACTCCTTCTCTTGATGCTCTAGAAGTTTATGAGATCTATGATATCTCATCTCCTCATATGGATGAAATATAAGAATATATTTGAATATTTTACATTGAATAAAAATACTGCTGCACATTTATGCAAACATTCACCAATGATTTTCCTTTGAATTCTATGCAAAATTTGCTAGTAATTGCTTCTGAAAGTGAAGAGAAATTTGATTTTTCTCCCTCTAATGTTGCTGCTGGTGTTAAAATATGTAATAAATTGGATATTTTGGAATAAATATCATATTAATAGAGTGATCCATTCGCTCCCCTTGATCTAGATCTTCTAGAAAATTCCTGCAGGATTGTATGCACCAAAATTCAGAATTTTGAAGAAGAAGAAAGTTGTGCATCCACCGTCTGGGTTGACTATTTCTTTGGATATGATATGAAAATTATTGGATCTGATATGATCTTATTTATAACTGATCTGATATTTATTGGTTTAATATTTCACTTTTATAAGCTTTCAGTGCTGCTTGTGGTGGTTCTCATTAATTTTGTGAAGAAACAAGTACTGCAAGTCTCCTACAAAACTGTTGCTGGAGATTTGATTTCATTTCACAGTTTTGGATCTGTTCTGAACCTATTTAGACCTGATTTAATTTCTTATATGATATTATTTGGTTCAAAATTTAATATTTAATATCTTTTAGTCATGCTTGTAGCTGCTCTCACCAATTCCGGTGTGAAAAATCAAGTACCGCAATTTCTCTTCAAAACTGCTTCTGGGGATTTGGTGCTAGTTTCTTCTTATGAGGTTTATGATATTTTATTTTGTGAATCATTATATATTTTTGAATATATATCATACTATGGATCTCAATCATTCACTCTCCACAGTCCCAGTGCTTCTCTACCATTTATCACATGCTCATCTCCTCACAGAACTAGTAAAGAGGAAGACATTTTGCATCCACCTGAACGCTTGCTCCTAACACTTGGGGATGATTTTACCACTAATGTTTTACTGTTAATGGTTTAAAAATATCAGTTTATTGCATTTTAATCACATGTTCTAAATCCTCAAGAACCTTTTCTCACTTATCAGTTGATTTCAGTTGCTCTACATGGGTTCCGTCTTCATCTGGTAGTTGTCTATATTTCTAATTTAGTTGAGCATATCATTCTTCTTCCAAAGAGTAATATTATTATAGACATAATGATGGAGAGGTTCACATGCTAGGTCCTAGAATACCTGTGCTTAGAAGAACTCGATTGATCCTGATTCTACCTACTTAATTAGAGGGGGGGCTTTTCTCCCATGTGGTTTTCCCCCAGCTCCTTGTATTGAGCAGTTATTTTACTTTACTTGATGTAATGGGTGACCTATGGTCTTAGTTACCAGGGCCCATAGATTGTCCAAGTTATAATTTAGGGGGGGTGTTAGGGTTATTAATCCTCCCTTGTCCAATTTGGTCATATGTCTAAATTAGGAGTCATGTCTTACTCAGGAGTCCATCCAGTCTATTTTTAGTCACTAGCACCACTGGGTCCACTTGGCCTAATTGGGGCACATGTTCCAGTTACTAATTTGTGGGGAACACTAATTGGGGCCTATTTCCATTGATTGCACTTGCATTCATTAGTTTAGGAGCCTCCTAGATCAATTCCTACAATTTAGGAGCCACTGCGAGTGCCAATACCAACCTTCATTAGTTGAGTTCAGTTAGTGACTAGTCAAGCAAAGTTAGGAGTCAGTTACATTCAGTTCTAGTCCCCACATTCAGTTAGCACTATCTTAGCCTATGTTAGCATGGTTGCAAGCAAGAGAGGCACATTTCTCACCTCCCACAGTCATTTAGCCTCAGTTAACACTGAATTATACACTTGAGTTGTGTTTTAGAACTCCATTGAACTCTGACAATGGTTTAGATAAGGTCAGTTAACTATTGAGTCCTCCTATAATGATTTAGACCCTATAATGATTTAGACAAGGTATTAGTTACCTACAGTCAAGTAGAGTCTTATCAATTTGAATTTCCTCCTGTTAATTCGAATTGCATGTGGATATATAATCCATTGTACTTCATTGTAATTATTATCTAATTAATCTTTGATTAATGAAAAGCATTCATAGTTGCAAGCCATTTTTGCACTGTTTCATTCTTCAATAACTAAGTAAATTATGTGATCTATCTTGTGAGTTGTGTGTTTGCCCATAGATCTGTGTGCTCAATTCAATAGGCTATGCCAATTTTGGATTATGAGATTCCATGGGGGTACCTCGATGGTGCCATCCAGGACCATCCCCCAAAATGTGGAATAGGAGTGGTTCTATTTTTCAATCAATCCCATTATTTTTTTATCGAGTATGTGCCAGGGAATGACTCTAATTTGAAGGTAGAATTCTCAGCCTTATGGAATCTCCTCTTTGTTGTAGCAAAACAGAATATCAAGAAGCTTTATATTTTAAGAGTCTATATTTTTCTCATATCTATACGAAATCGAATTCTCTCATCAATGCTCTATCCAAACAAGCTCTTGTCTTGGGAAAAGGCTATTTTATGATCTATGAATTTTTCAATGCTGAGGAGCATGAGGTTGGAATTCATTTTCTAGTTCTCTATGTTAGTTTTTGCTTAAGATATAGAATATAAACATTGTAAAATATAATTGCAATTTGGTTGGTTGGATTGGAAAATGGAGGTGCCATTACCTCCACCAAATTTCAAATCCCCACTATAGCACTTCAGCTATGAGTTGAAACATTCACACACCACACACACACACACACACACATGGTTGGGAATCTAAATTGAATTAGATTATATAGTTATAATGTCCAGTACTATTGAATTTATTCTAAGGTTTGTATTTATATTTGTTTGATCGTCTCAATATGGAATAGATCCAAGTTTAAGATGAAGGATGACAACTTTTAGGGATATTGATGGCAATTGTAGTGGTAGCAGTAATAGAGCTAATAATTTATATCATTGTATGATTTGGAAAATTGATGTAAACATTGTAATTATAAATGCATGGGAATTGAATTTTCTTGTTTGGAGGTTGGTGATGGTTTATATATTATATTGTAAATGGTTGAATTAATACAATGTAAAAGAACCAAAGAGAGCAATGAAACTCTAAGTTAAGCTGGTTCTTTCTTTCATAGTTTCCAGGTTAAATTGTTGTGTATTGTGTGTGAATGCCATTATTAATTTTTGTTTTTCTAAAGATTCATATGAATTGTTACATTTAAACAGGTTTATAAAACCTAAGGACTAAATTTGGAGGGTTTTTACCAAAATATATTGGAGATGAGCATAAACTTTCTTGTGAAAGATGTTTGGTTTAAATCCAAAATACTCAACAAGAGAGGGCTCCATACTCTAGAAAGATTGCATGATTACCAAAATCATGATATGTTGTATTGGTAATATATCCTAAATTGAACTACAACTTTAAGTTTGATTACAATTTTATGTTTCAAAGGATTTTTGAACTCTTGAAATATACTTGAAATCAAGAAGAAAGGACAATTAAACTTGGTGGAGGGATTCATCTAGAATTTTTCCAAGCCTCTTTTGTCAATTTTGGTAGCTCAATGGAAGATGGAAATGTTGGATACCTTTGAGATGGTTTGCAAGGGTTACAACTCTCTAGAAATATCTTTTGAAACCTAAAAAGGATTGTTTTCTCAGATCTTTGATTTGCTTGGATGGTTTGTAAGGTATGCCTCTCTCTAGAAATCTCCTTATGAACCTAAAAAATTTTCTTTTTTTGTCTTTGATTTTATTAGGTTTTACAATTACAAAAAGATTTGTCAAAATGAAAATGAAGGTTTTACCCTAGGTAAGTTCATTTCATCATAGGTGTTCATGCTTTCCAAGCCCCATTCTATGCTCAATGAAATTGGTTGATAATAATATTGGGGGATACCAAGTTGTGGCTTATTACCTTATATATTGTGTAACAACCATTGAGATTGGAAATTATTTACTATATATGGAAGTTCTCAAAATTTTGAAACTTGTGACTTTGCCATCCTTCGGTTTGCTTGAATGAGCAAAATTATGATAGAATAAAGCACTAGAATATGAAGTGATAATTATTCATATATTCACATGAATAAGGGGCATATCAACGCCTTCATTAGCATACACATGAACTTGAGAATGTGGGTTAACTCATTCAATTCAAAAAGGAGTAAATTGTGCAAACAATTTAGGAAGTTAGGAAGTTTAGTAAATGGCTATGCAATATAATTCTCAATTAAAGGATTAATAGTGAGTCCACATGTATGTGAAAATTATCCAATTTCATTGAGTTTAGTTAAATAATGTTGAACTAAAATTAATAAAAAGGTGGGCATTGGGAACTTAAAGTATAGTGTGTTGGTCCAACAAAAAATGGGAGATGATTGATCTTTATTCTTCATTGCTTTTCCTCGTTAGTGACATTAGTAGGAAAAAAATTGTCATCATCATCATGAGCAAAAACGATTAGTATTGAGTTTCCACTAGTCTAACAACCCCCCATATTCTATTCCTACTATTATTAAATCCAAAATCACGATGACCTACACTTCTTTGTATTTCCCAACTTATTAATTCAAATCGTTCGACAATGCACAACTATTTTTAGTGTTACATTTTATGTGTTAAGTATTTGACATTCTCCTTAAAAATAGTATGGTCGAATATCCTTAAAAAACATATTTGTTTCTTATCTTTGATACATGCTTCAACATAGCCACTATTTGGGTGTTCTGTAAAGTTAGAGTTCTTTGAGAAGTTAAATTATGAGGCCACACAAGATGCAACTCTAAATTTGTTCACTTTTTTGTAACAAGTCTAATTTGTCATGGTAATTTATTTTAGGTTTTGTAATGAGGAGTCAAATTAGGAATTGGAATCCTTTAATCTCCTTAAATGAGCAAAACTATGATAGAATAAAGCACTATAATATGAAGTGATAATTCTTCATATATTCACATGAATAAGGGACAAATCAACACTTTCATTAGCATACAGATGAACTTGAGAATGTGGGTTAACTTATTTAATTCAAAAAAACATTATTCTCATAAACTAAAACCTATTCTACATTATTAATTATGCTTTATACCAAATTATAGTCCCTGTAGCATTTTTTCAAATGTTTGTACTACAAGATTTTGGACAACCTAATCTAAAACAAAATTCCCCCATGATGGGTTGTCAAAATGGATTATTGAAACCATGAGTATATATTATTGATGCTATAATGTATGTTCCTTATGTCTCAACTTTTTATAAAATAAATTTTAAAATAACATCCTTGCTAATGTCCTCCAAAATGTTTCTACTTGCACCCTAATGAAAAATCCTTTTGTTGGAATAGAACAGTGTCATTTCACATGCCTAAAAATCATTCTAAATATTGTGAAGGGGTGATTATAGTGCTTATTGTTGAGCAATGGATAATGTCTCTTGTAGCAGGATATTACAGTGATTTAATGAATATGTTTTTGTTTATTATGGTTTTATACATTATCAAAAAATTCACCAAGTCTTCATAATGTTTTACAATTTATTAAAAGATTTTCCAAGACTTTACAAGGTTTTATAATTTAGTGAAAGATTCGTCAAATTTTTGCAATATTTTATAATTCAATAAAATTTTTGCAAAGACTCCATTAGATTATATAGTTTTGTGTGCAATAGTGGGATATTAAAGAATACCCTTAATTTTGGTAGATATTGAACCAAACTCTTTTTGTTGAAACCCCCTCCCAATACCTAAACCCTCCCCCCCTCCCCGACCATTTTTTATACCCCAATCCTTATAAACCACCCTACTGCCCCCCACCTTAAACCCCTCATCCCCACAATACATGCAATATATTGGTTTGATTTTTGACAATTTTAAAACCCACAATATGAACTAACGTGCTATGATATTGGTCAACAAGTGAAGCCCCCATGGCCCTAAATGAATATTATAGGAATATTGACCCAAGAATGATGCCTTGAACAAAAAAAATCATGTCTTAAGAAGATATTTGGCCTACAAGTGGGAATATTAGTATGATTATGAGTTCTTGAGCACAATGTATACATCGTGGAGCCTCAACATAGTCAAGAGATGACACCTTAGCCTTAGGCCCTAAAAGATTGTTTTGTGTGTCCACGACCAAAAATAATGCTTCAAAACAACATAAATGATCTCACAATCCTTATCCTCGTAGTGGATGTGTTGGTGCCATTAGGAATATTTTAGAGCTATATATGATTTTCAAGCCTTAGAGAAAGGTTAGGCAATAAAACCCAATCATTAAATCTTAAAAGAAGCTTCTATTTCTTAAGTGCCATGAACAAGCTCCATGGACAAGCGCCTTGAACCTCCAATAATATGACCTCATTATCCACAACCATTCACAAATTTTAGGCTAAGCGTCATCCTTTTTCCACACTAAACTGCTTTGGAGTAGCTAATAATTACCAAGATCTTTTCTTTTTAGATGGAGTTTCTCCCAAATCCTATCAACTAACTTGGTAAACTCTTTTTTACTCTCGTACCAGGATACTAAAGCTAAAACACATATGCGATATGAATAACATTAAATGCATATGCGATATGAATAACATTAAACGCATATGAAAGCTCATGAAATTAGAAATAAGCCCTATAGCCCTATCTAAAATAAGCCAACCTAATAAGAATATACTAGGTAAGATGCGGAAAAACATAACACAAGTCCTATAGTCATGAAAGAATGAAAAGTTGGAATGAATAATGTCATCCAAAAAGTTCTCAAATGTTCTTGCACAAATTAATATTCTTATAGGAAAAGTATTTCCCAAACCATTCTATAATAAGCAAAATTTGTGGTTCAGGGTACTACCAAGCACTAGGAAAAACAAGCCAACTTTTACTACAAGAAAACCATATCATCCAGTTCCATAGCACAAGGGGAACAGATGAATTGTTTGAGGGCTAATGTATTCCCATGTGACGTGGAGAATCTATGGTTGAACAATCTCCACCTGTCATGTCAATATTTTTAGTAATAATTCCAGGGATTGGACAATTGAAGCCTCCCATGCTATCTCCTCCACCAAAGCTACTTGTAGGGATTGGACAATTGAAGCCTCCCATGCTATCTCCTCTACGAAAGCTACTTGTAGGCTATGTTACTAGAAACCAAAAACCTGGAACTAAACGAGAGAAATGGGAACGGAACAAGAAACTAAGTTTATAGGTTTTGCATATAAAAAAGGAGAAGAGAAAAAACAATAACATAGGATAAAAAGACAAGTATTAAAATTCTAAATAATTTGTTAGTGTAATTTTTTATGTTAGATACTTAAAAAAAGATATAGCAATTTTAATGAATTCCATGTATAGTAAATTATTATTCAACTTTAAAAGCTTTTTTCGAAAACCAATATAATTAATTCTCATTTTGAATTTCTGAATTTTTTTCTCATTAGATGTCAACTAATTGTAACTGCATTTTTTTTACTAAGATAGATTAAGAATACAATCAAAATTTACTATATAAAGATATATATTTAAGTCAACAAACTTTAAAGATATAAAGATTTTGTAACTATTTCTGTAAGGCCTAACCATACTTACAAACAAAGGTTATGAAATTAGAACGATGAAAGCTCATGAAATTAGAACTAAGAAAGCATTGCTCTCATCACCATTGGAGCTGGAAAAATAGACAAAATCAAATTTTCACTATTTTAAATGTTAAAGAAAAGGAAACATTGTAATTGGATTGAAAATCTTATTATACATGGAAAAAAAGGACAAAATAAAAATTCACTGAATTTAATAGTCGAATTTGTTATTTAATCAAGAAAGGTTCTTAAGAAACTAGATTATCATCATGGAATCGGAATCGCTTTGTGGTAGAATGGACATCTTGTGTTTTATTGTTTAACGCTAATTTTGGTAATTTCTTTACACAAACCCTGTAAGATTGGAAACATGAAAAATCTGTATTTAAGAATGCAATCATTTGCAAATGCCTCAGGCACGCACAAATTAGATCGGAAACAAGAAAAAACTGTATTTAAGAATGCAATCATAGAAGAAAAGATAAATATTAGAAAAACAGAGCTCACCTTCACCAAATCTGTTCCAAAACGTCACTTTCCTGGAGCTTAGATATGCAGAAATGGCCCTTTGGAGGAACCGTTGTCAAGAAATCTGTTCCAAAAGCATATGCAGAAATGGCCTTCACTTTCATGGAACTCAGATACTCAATGCTTGATGTCATTGAGTGATTCTTTCTCCCCTTTTTATGAACCAAACTCAAGGGTTTGAACTAGTGGCAAGAAAGAAACAAAAGCCATGCTAAGTTAACATGAGGACAAATACATGACTAAAATGACAGATTGTAGTGCATGGAAGTACTTACTAGTAATCTATGCATGCAAGTACTTACTAGCCATAAACACTAAGAAACTCATGCAAGTTTACGTTTAATTAATACACCCACCAGAGAAACTCTAATTCTAATTGGTGCTAATTTCCACTATCACCATACATACATTTCAATTTATGGATCCCCATAGAATAGAAGAAATAAGAAATATAGTTACTATTTTGTTTTGTTTGAAGAGAAAGAGCTAAGAAATATAAGAAATATAGTTAGTCTTTCATTTTGTTTTAAGAAAAAGAGTTGTTGTCTACATTTGGTTCCGTTCAAGCTAGTTAAGCCCAGATGTACTACTAGCCTTTCTATAAGAACTACTAGCCTCTAAGTAACCCCACGCCAACGTTCACCTCTAATTTGTTTAGCTCATGAGTCCGAATCTAATTGCATTGCATGCTTGGCTGATTTTTGTAGAGTCAAACTAATAATCGAGGACTTTGCATCTCAAGATGGCTATAAAACTTTCATTATGGGTGGCTTACTGGCATGGGTTGCTTACTTTGCATGTCAAGATTGATTTGCGGATGGCTATACAACTTTCATTATGGGTTGCTTACTTGCATTGGCATGGGTTGTTTAGCTAATCTCTAGAATTGGAGCGTTATCATGAGGGAAATGACTTACTTTTTTGTAAAATTAATGTTGGTTTATCATAAGGGGAATGCTTTATTTTTTTAAATCAATGTTGATTGTGTTATTTTAGACCAACCTATGTTATTTTTTATTTTTATTTTAAGATAATGACATTTTTGTTTCACAAAAAATGAAGGGCGCCACATTATACTATTTTAGAGTTTGTATTTTGATTTAAATTGAAAGATAGATAAGCACACCAATATATAAAAACATAGAAATTCGAGCTTATACTTAGAAGAAAAGAGATCAATCTTAGAAGAACAAAGCTCACCTTCATCAAATCCATTCCAAAACCTCACTTTTCTGGAGCTTAGATATGCAAAAATGGCCCTCTCGAAGAACCATTGTCGAAGAAATGCCCACCTGGAAGAACAGATGTGGAAGAAATGGCCCTCACTTTCATGAAACTCAGATACTCAATGCTCAATGTTATTGAGTGATTATTTCTCACCTTTTTATGGACTGGACTTTCATTAATGGTTTGAACTAGAAGGATCTACCCATTGGTGGGAAAGAAACAAAGGCCATGCTACAACAACAGGAGGACAAAGGCATGACTAGAGTGATTGTAGTAATCTGTGCATGCAAGTACTTACTAGCCATGCACACTAAAAGTGCACTGTGGGATCTTTAGGTTGCCAACATTCACATCTAATTTGTTAAAATTAAACCTTCTTATCCATTTTTCAAATTTTTAGTCCCATAAAAACTCATGAGTCTGAATCTAATTGTATTCCATGCTTGGCGAACTTTTGTACAATTGGCGGATTTTTGTAGAGTCAAACTAACAATCGAAGTCTTTGTATCTCAAGCTTGATTTCAGATGGCTATACAACTTTCATTATGGGTTTCTTACTGCATTGGCATGGGATGCTTACTTCCATTGGCTAATCTCTCGGATTGGATTGTTATCATGAGGGAAATCCCTTACTTTTTTTTAAAATCAATGTTGAACCGATTATCCTTGACCAACCTATGTTATTTTTTAATTTTTTTAAGATAACCGTTATGTTAACTTTGTTTTTAAGATAATGACATTTTTGTTCCATAAGTAGGGATTACAAAAAAATGATTCACAAAAAATGAAGGGCACCATATTACATTATTTTAGAGTTTGTATTTTAATTTAAACTGAAATGTAGAACAACAATATATAAGAACACAGATTTTTCTTGGGGAAATCATAAATGAGAATAGCTCACAAATTTTTTAGAATATTTTTGTTACTTAGTACAATGTCAAACAAAGAGAGAATATCCAAAGATAAGATGTCTTCAGTAGCTTCTTCTTCTCCTTCTCTCTCTTGAGCAAACTTGTTTCATGTGTTGTGTCTAAATGAGGGAGGGTGGCTCCCTACTTATAATTTACACGTGACTCACCAAAATCCCTAACTTGGAAGACTTCCTAATTTAACAGGGTCGGCTTCCCTCTTGGGAGACTCAAAATACATTTTACAATATTTCTTATGGGGACTATTGGCCTGACTTATAGCGAAGGTTTTACCTCGATATTCTAGCATGAAAAAATACAATAATAACATCCTCGGATAAAGGAAAACATCTCCAAGGGAGGTACAATAAAATACAATAAAAATATATAAAAGAATATCTTCCAAAGTTACATTTACAACAATGCTCCCTCTTAACTAGGAAGGTATTCTTTCGCCCTAGTCATCATTATGCATGGACATAGTCTCTGAACATCACCATCATCATTAGATCATCATCACAGGATCATCATCATCATCACTATTGCATCAATTCTCATATTCTCGACCATTGACTAGTGCAATCCCTCGAACCTATATGTCCTCAAAAGTTCTACAAAGCCAACCTTGTTTCATGCTGGATGTAGGCCTAAATCCCATCTAGGGATTCATCAACATATCCATACAGTGCCATCCCTTTTCATGATAGATGTACCTCGTATAGTGCCAGTACTTTTTCATATTAGATCTACCTCATATAGTGCCAATCCTTTTTCATATTGTATGTACCTTGTAGCGCCAGTCCTATTTCATACTGGATGCATATCTCTATAGTGTTAGTCCTATTTCTTACTGAATTCCTTCACAAGGTCAGTCCTGTTTCATACTAAATGTAGATCTCTGCAGTGCCAGTCTTGTTTCATATTGGATGCCTTCATAGGGTCAATCTTGTTTCATATTGAATGCACATCTCTGTAGTGCAGTCCTTTTTCATATTGGATTCCTTCATAGGGACAATCACATTTCATACTGAATGTGGATTTCTGCAGTGCTTGTCCTTTTTCATATTGGATGCCTTTACAAGGTCACTCATATTTCATACTGAATGTGGATCTAGCACAATCTATGAATTTCTTCTCGCAATGGAAAATGATATGCACAACTCTAAGCTTTTCCATGAAGTACTCAAACTTCACTCTCGCCAAAGGATTGGTCAAAAAATTGATGGTCTACTTGTCCGTCGCCACATACTAGAGCTTTATTGCTCCTCTCTGCACCATATCCCGGGTATAGTGATACTTGATCTCAATGTGCTTCGACTTGTCATGGAAAACCAGGTTCTTGGACAACTTCGCACAAATATGGTTTTCATAGAAGATACAGGTTTCCTCTAACTCGATATCAAACAAATTAGACAATAGCTTCCAAAGCCATACTACCTCACAACTAGCCAAACAAGTTGCAATGTACTATGATTCGGCTATACTTAGTGCCACACTCGACTGCTTCCTGCTAAACCAAGAGATCACCATGGATCCCAAACTGAAGAAACATCTTGAAGTTCCCTTCCTGTTAGTGGCACTTCCTGAAGCAACATTTTCATCAAAGACGTGAATAATCTTATATTATACCTCTTTAAAGGCCCCCTAAGACCTTTTCTTGTGTTTTTCAGCACATGATTTGGTCAACCTGCAAACCTGTTATATATTTTTTGAGATCTAATGTAGATTAGAGGACTAGACATTAGATTGAATCTTTTTCTCTCTTGTAATAATCATTGGTTTTAATCTTCTTATAAAAACTACACAATTAAACTTAAAAGGAATGTCGGACTTCTTATTGTCCTTAACAATCTTACATAGAGTAGAAGGATGATTGGATAGATCCCTAGAGCCTACCTAAGATTTCATTATGAATCTCATATTTAGAATCTGCTTGGAGCCAAAAACCCTATCCATCATGTTATAAATGGCTTCAACACCCTTCCTATCATTATTCCACGTAGTTACCAAATTCACTGACTCTAACTCTGCCAATTGAAGTGTCTCTAAGAAATGGGAGAAAAATACACCCAACATATCTGAAATTGGGGCCCACATCTCTCATGAAGTGATTTTAAACTTCAAGTATATTCCCAACAATATATCCTTACCAAAGAAAAACCACACTAAGACTAGGGCCTCCCAAAATTGTAATTGATCTACGTAGGGTCTATAGAGATTAAGAACCCTCAACTCGAAGTCCAAATCTTTATACAATAAGTGGACATGTAAACCCTAGTTGTAATTAGAATCACAATCCACTACCTTTAAGCTTGACTTCCAATCTATTAGAAGACCACCATATTGACCACCTCTATTAGAGGCCCTGAAAGGACATCCTTTTAGCCCAAAAAATGCCTTAATAGGCTTAGCACTTGTAGACATCGTTTCTTGAAAGAGAATAACATTTGGAAAGTATACTTTGATTATAATTTTGAGGGATAGCATTTTAATAGCACCCCCACCCATCGTGTGTTAAATGATAACAAAATTGTTGAGGAACCACGGCATGGGTTTTTCCTGCTCTAAGGGCCCTATCGACAATATCCTACTTTCCTTGAAATATATCTATTTTAGCTTACTACTTTTCTAAGGAAAAAAATATTTCTTTCTATTTCTACACCCAAGGGGCTTATCTATGGCCAAAATATTGTATTCTGACATGTATTTCACCTTTTTGTTCTTGGATCTCAAGTTGTATCTATAAGGGACCACCTTATTGAGAGGAGAGACTTGTGGATCCTTATTAGGAGAAGGATTAGAAGAGTCGAGGCCCCAAAATTCTGTAGGCATAACATCATTTATTAAATTTCTATGAGACTTGGATTTATCCAACAAAACCTAGATAGCAGGACCTACATATGAGATAGGTGGAGGAAATATCACACTGATAGTATTTGTCTTAGGCTCCAAGATTTAAGAGGATAAATTAATTTGAGTGACAAATATCTCTACTAGGGAATTCACTTCCAAAATCATAATAAGAAAATGAGACCAAGGATTACCTGAAGGACCCAAGATGCTCGATGAGAGGGACATCTTGAAACCATGGGCACTCCGTCTTCCTTCACT
The DNA here is from genome assembly GCA_001517045.1 of Pseudotsuga menziesii. Taxonomy (NCBI): domain Eukaryota; kingdom Viridiplantae; phylum Streptophyta; class Pinopsida; order Pinales; family Pinaceae; genus Pseudotsuga; species Pseudotsuga menziesii. Next base: position 69,205 of record LPNX010901196.1, read on the forward strand.
GAATTGTCTGAGACCCTTGAAAGAGGAGATACACTAGCCTCTTTAACAACCTGACCTAGACTAGGAGTAATCCTTTTCCTCCATATATTCTTGGGGGATTCCTTGTTTGTGCCTCATTTAGTAAAATGAGCTTGAATATGGTCCACTTTGTGGAAGGAATAACATCTAAATGAAGCCTTCCAAAATTCAATTATTTGCATCCATGATACACCTTCATGGATCAACTTGGTTTCATCTAGGAAACCTTCTATTATATCCAATTCTAGTAAAATACACACGTCGGTATTGAGAGGCTTCCCATCCTTCCTCAAGCTTCAAAAAATTATCTATATTGTTACCCATTGCCTCTATAACCTCTTTTCTCTAGAACGGCAAGGGAAAACCTAAAAGAATGGACCATATGTGATGAATAATAAAGAATTCTTTGAGAGGATTAAAATCCACCTTCTATTTTTTAAGAACCGACCCAAAAGGACCCCATTCCCGATTCTAACTAAGAATGGAATTCAGATCAACATAATTTTTGAAATCAAATCATAACCAACCTGTTGCATTAGTATTCAGTTACACGGTTTATGCAGTTTTGGGTGCTTATTTCCTACATGCTTATTTATGTAGTTTTGGGTTATTAAAACACAATAATATATTGAATCTATTCTTTTTTATCAATAAAAGTGTTTATGTGATTGTTATTAAAAATATTAATAATAATTTTATTAAAAAAATGTAAATATTAGCAACATATTTCAATAGATATTAGTAAACATGTTTAAACATAGGTTTATTTATGAATGTTCGTATATTTTATAATGTTATTAATGATAGCATATTTTAGTAGATATTAGTAAACATGCTCACATAGAGTTATTATAGGAATTCATATAAATTGTAATTTTATTAATAAGGCTAGTGATTGTAAAAACAATAAACATTTTATTATAATAACTAGAATAATGTCTAATTCGATTTCATAGGAAGTGATGTAATCATTTATTACAAAATTTGAAAATATGGTAACCTCATTTACCATGAAACATGAATATATTGTTGAAATTGCACAACTACTTAAATTGCAATTTCTAGACTAGATTTTGGTCGAATTTAAGGAAAAAATGAGTGAAATAATGGGGCGATGGATGGCCCGTTATCACATCCTAAAAATTAATACAGTGAAACACTTAATTTCGATGTGTCATTATGCTCGTTGGCACCACTAAATTTAGCCTCCTTGTACGATTTTATAGCACAGATAAAAATGGAGGTAGTGTTGATGTATTTGTAACTTCTAAAGATATTCTGATGTATATTATCATTGTATGTTGTTGTACCCCCATTGGGGATGTGGTTATCCCCTTGCGATATGTAATTGTGTCTAGACCTTGAGGTACAACTTCCGTTGTAAGTTGGGGAAATAGTTCCTAGTGTAACACCGTGTAATGTGTATTTGGAGTCTCTCTGGGAGAAGTTGGTCCTATTAGGGAAGACATGTGGGCCCCAGTCCTATGTTTGGTTAGTGACTTGAAAGGGTATATATAGGGAGGTTCTCTCCTTCATTTATACACACCTCACACTCTCAAGTCCACATGAGAGAGAGAGAGAGATACAAAGGATGAGAGCTAGATAACTATTGAATACTTCTTATTACTGATTTTGATGATCTTACTATTCTGAGGAACTTTGTAGGGTTTTCTCCTTTATGGTTTCCTCGGTGAAATTTTTTGTGTCTCGTGTATATTTTATATCTTATGCATCTTGTTTTATTTGTTATTCTTTCAAATAAAGATCCTATATAAACTAATCAGATTTAAACAAAAACTAATATGGTATCAGAGCCTCTCTGAAAGAAGGTATTGTGCAACTGCAGAAACTAGGGATTCTTAGTTCAAGGTGTTCTCTCCATGGATCATCAAGAAAATAAGGCTAGGATAATAGACCTCAGTAGGGCATATATTTTGGTGGAAGCAGTTCAAAAGTTGAACAAGTTTGATTTTTTATCGTGTCACTTGTGCTGGGAGGGACTAGGGCATCAAGTTTCAGTGGCTTCCCACCTTAGTTTTCAGAAAGTGACCTTACTGATCAAATTGTCTCAAGGAAGCACATCTTTCTATCCAAATAGAATTCCCAAACTTCAAGTTTGGAAAATTAGGGTTTCTAAGGGAAACCCTAGGTCAGCTAGCTCCAGAACCAGGTCAAACACCTCAAATCAGTAACATCTAAATATTTTGTATTTCCATTTGAGGTTCTCATTTCAAAATATGAATCACTATACTTAGATTGAGGACAAGCTTGACGGGCTGATAAATTCCAAGCATGGAAGTACATAATCTCTCTCATCCTTGAAGAAAATGACTTGGATCAGTTTATCACTAAAGAAGTTCTGGAACCAGAGGGATATGAGGCTAAGGATTCTCATAAGAGAAGCATGGATAAGGCTAAGAGAATAATTGCATATTCTATTAAGGATCACCTCATCCACCATGTGTCTTCATTCAAGACACTAAAGGAAGTATATGATGCTTTGACAAAGGTGTTCAAAGGAAAGAACATCAACCAAAATATTACTTTGAGGAACCCAGTGAAGAATGTAAAGATACATAACTCCAAGACTATACAGTCTTACTTCAAAAGGGTTGATCAAATCAAAGAACAAGTTGAATTGGTTGAAGAGAATATCGAAGAAGGAGAAATTGTAATGACTACCTTGAATGGTCTCCCTAGATCATGGGACTCATTCATTCAAGGGATTTGTGAAAGAAGGAGGATGATCTCTTTCAACAGACTCTGAGAAGAATGTGCACAAGAAGAAGATCGACTCGTGACAAGAGAAGAGAAGATGGGAGAAAATGAAGATAAGGCTCTCACAGTTCACACTAGGAAGAACTTCAAGAATAAGGAGAAGAAGGATAAATTTCATCACAACAGAAGAATACCAAAAGATATACTTCAAATGTTTGATGCTAGACTTGTGATGAAAATGGAAATTTTGCAAGAGATTGTCCCATTGGGAAAAGGAGACACCATGCTCATATTGTCGCAGATGATGAAACAACAAACAAAATATTTGGATGAGACAAGGATGATTTGGATGAAGAATATGTGCTAATATCAACACTTAATGGCACTATCTCACATGGAAGCAATGATTGGCTTGTGGATAGTGGAGCTTCTAAACACATGACAGGATATAAGGGATCATTCATCAACATGTGTGAACATGAGTCACCACGCAAGGTGAAACTTGGGGATCATTACCAATACCCCATAAAAAGGAGTGGGGAAGCCTCATACAAGCTTGAATCCATGAAATCCTTAAAGATGAAGGATGCTCTATATGTTCTTCGATTGAAGAATAATCTTCTCTCCATCTCTGCACTAGATACAAAAGGAAGTGGGATTGCATTTGTCAATTGCCAAGTTCTAATGTTTCCAAGAGGAAAGACAATAGAGGATGCCACAGTGATTGGAGAGGAAGATAGAGGATTGGACAAGATAAAGAGACAACCTTAACAAGAACTGGTTCACATGTCAATTGAACCAAGCAAACTATGAAATAGAAGTCTTGAATATGTGCACTACATAACACTACCGATGGAAAGCAAAGTAGCATCATCGTTGCCAGAGATCCAGGCAAATCATGAAGGCATTTGCAAAGGATGTGTGCAAGGAAAGAATGTGAAGAAGACATTTCCCAGTAGTGAGACCAAGGCTAAAGGAATACTACAGATAGTACACTCGGATGTATGTGGACCCATGTGTTCTAGCTCATTAAGTAGGTATGTGTACTATGTTTCCTTTATACAGGATTTATCATGTAAGACTTGGATATATTTATTGAAAGGGAAAAGTAAAGTTTTAAGTAAGTTCAAGGAATATAATGACTTGGTCGAGAACCAAATTGATAGGAAGATTAATATTTTACATTCAGATAAGGCAGATAATTCACATTAGATGGATTCAAGGAACTCTACAGAGAGTCTGGGATGAAGAGGGAGTTGATCACTCCATACAATCCTCAACATAATGGGGTTGCGGAGTGAAATAACCAAACGAACATGGAAGCAACAAGAGAAATGTTTCATGAACATGATCTTCATATGCAACTTGACAATAGGACTCATGAAGAGGATTTCTCAAGAGAGAAACTAGAATTCATCCATCTAAGAATATTTGGTCGTTTGGTGTACATAGATATCTCAAAGGAGAAAAAGACCAAGCTCGATCCTTCTATGAGGAAGGGTATATTCATAGGATACTATGATACATTGAAGTCCTATCAAATATACTTCCCATGATTCAAGAAGATCGACATCAATAGAGATGTAACATTTGATGAAGACTCTACGTAGTTTACATCCAGGAGGACACCTATCCAGGAAGTCGAGGAACTTGAAGAGACAAGAGTTTGAGATAAGGAAATTGGAGAAGAAATTCCAGTAGACCATGAATATCATGACATGAAATAACCATGAGAACTGGTAGAGACAATCCTTGAGAAGGACTCCCACAAGAGGAAAACAACATCGACACGTGATCTCATACGCGACGCTGAAAGGTATAACACTCCAGAAGGAATACATAGAGAGAGAAAGAGGGTAAATTCCTACAATAGATATGTGGACCTGCTATGTGACATCATTGACAGAGAACCTTCCACCTATGAAGAGGCTGTAGAAAAACAAAATAATGGAAGGATTCTATGATCGAGGAATATCAATCGATCATGAAGAATGTTGTCTGGTAGATAGTTCCAATATCATAGAAGAAGTTTGCCGTGACTTCAATGTGGATCTACAAGATCAATCATGCTGTAGATGGCAAGATCAAGAAATACAAGCCAAGGTTCGTAGCACAAGGCTTCAGAAATAAGGCATCGATTACAAATACACATTTGCATCCGTGGAGAGGTACACTTCCATAAGGACCATACTTGCATTGGCAACAATTATGAAATGGAAAATACACCATATGGATTTCAATACAAATTTCTTGAATGGTGTAGTTGAGGAGGAAGTGTATATGGAACAACCACTAGGATTCGAGACACATGACAGGAAGACCCATGTGTGAAAATTGGAGAATTCTTGTATGGATTGAAACAATTACCAAGGACATTGTACGATAGGATGGAAAACTTCCTGATGAGCTTGGTATTTACAAAGAGTAAAGAAGATTGCAACCTCTACTTCAAGGTGGAAGACAAAATAACTATGATACTCTTGTTATATGTCAATTTCTTGTTTCTGACAGGTAATGAGGAACTCATTACAGATGTAAGGACAAGACTTGATACAGAGTTCAATATGAAAGACCTTGGTATGATGAACTACTTCTTAGGAATGGAGGTGTGGGAGAGTGTAGATGGTATTTTCCTTAGTCAAGGAAATTATGCAGTGGAGATTCTAATGAGATTCAGAATGTTGGACCGCAAGGGGATAGCCACACCTATGGCATATAACTTGAATCTTCTGAGTGATGCTTCATCTGATTCGGTTGATGCAACGATGAATCATCAGATGATTGGTTCATTGATGTATATGACAAATACGAGACCAGACATATGCTTTGCAGTGAATACCCTAAGCCAGTTCTTGACGGATCTAAGATATGTTCACCTGATAGATTCAAAGCATGTTTTGAGGTGCCTAAAAGGTATAGCGGATTATGGTCTCAAATATGATGTGAATTAGAAGATTAACATACATGACTGTGTTGATTCAGATTGGGCAGGTAGCACCACTGACAGGAAGAGAACCTTAGGTTGATGCTTCAGTTTGGGATCTCGAATGATCTCCTAGTTCAGCAGGAAGCAATCATGTGTGGTGATGAGTACATGTGAGGCTAAGTATGTTGTTGTGTGCTCGGCTAGTTGCGAGGCAGTGTGGATACGAAATATATTGTCTGACATATTTGATTTCAGTTTGGATGTGACTTGTATCTTTTGTGACAATTAGAGTTGTGTGAAGCTGTCAGACAATCTAGTGTTCCATGACAAGTCGAAGCACATCAAGATCAAGTTACACTATATTATGGATATGGTGTAGAGAAAAGTTATGAAGCTCTAGTACGTGGTAACAGAGGAGCAGATAGTTGATGTGCTGACTGAGACCAATAGGTTATTTATTATACTTTGATACATACTAGACCTGTTATATAGCTTGGAATTATCTATCTTTATTTTGGTTAGTACTACATAATCTAAATGTATTTTGTGGATAGTACTACCTGCTGAGGAGTAGTGTAGTTAGGGAAGCTACCTACTAAGGTGAAAGTCTTGGGCCTATAGTTATTAGGTGTTAATAGTCAATATTTCTGAAAAACCCTATGTGTTGTGTTAGAACACATTGAGATGAAGTTTTATTTCATCGAAGTCATGGCCATGTAAAACTAAAATTTTAGTACATAGCTACTAATTAGCAGATTGCAAATTTTTGAAGAAACTATTGTCAATAACGAAGTTGAGATACTTTTGAGATAAGCTTGGTAAGCCAGAAATTTCCTGGTAAAGTAGAGAATGACTCCCATGCTAAGAGGGAGTGTTGATTTTACATAATTAGGAGTCATTATCGGGAATTGTGAGTAATATCAAGTTGGACTTGTGAGTCATCTCAAGTCTTATGTGTCCTCATATGATTTAGGTGGTGATGTTGTATTGTAAACGTTGTGAATAATATCAAGCCGAGTCTTGTGGGTAATATCAAGACTAGACTTGTGAGTAATATCGAATCAACTATTCTCATAGAAGGTACACTATTAGAATGGATCTCCAATTGTGGAGATGATCTTGTGTTGTATAAACATTAATGTCTTGTTTTGTATCAAGATTGTGGACCTCCATTTGTTAAGGTGCTTATACAATGTGATATATTTCTTGTCATGGTCATTGAGTGTTTTAAGTCTCCTTTAGGGATTAGCTATCCCTAGAGTGATTTAATTTAGCATATGAATATATGGCCCTAGGTAATATATATGATCATCAGTATGTATGGAATAATTATTTTGAGTATGATATGATAAGATCAATAAATAATACACATATGACCCATGCGTTAATAATTTAATGATAATGAGATAAAGCATAGAGAAAAAGAATTTGAATTTCCCATGCAAATGTCTGAGTGAACTCAAGTTATAAAGCTTCAGTAAAATATCAATGCCTCACTCAAAGCATCAGTTGAGCTATTAATTATTTAATCAATTAAGTAAAGAAGACCTCAATGTTCATAAATTAACATGCATTGGTTAACTAAAGAGATCCATGAAAAAGTTAATAATAGAAATTGTGCATGTATGGAACTAAGAGTGAAGCATTGATGACACTTAAGTTGTCATGTTAACTAAGTGATCAACAGTTAGTTAAAGATTAATTTCAGTTCAATTAATTTAACATTTAGTTCAAGTAAGTTAACATTTAGTTCAAGTAAGTTAACATTCAATCCAAGTATGTTAACATTCAACTCAAGTAAAGTTAACATTTAGTTCAAGTAAGTTAACATTAAGTTCAAGTAAAGTTAACATTAAGTTCAAGTCAGTTAACATTAAGTTCAAGTAAAGTTAACATTCAATTGAAGTCATTTAACATGTAGATCAAGTTAGTTAACACTCAGTTCAAGTCAATTAACATTTAGTTCAAGTGAGTTCACTTTTAGTTTAAGATATTGAACATTCAGTTAAAGTTAATTGACAAAAGGAAGGGAAGTAATGTTAGCATGGAGGGAGTTCTAGTTAGCTCTACCTTGTGAATGCACTATGTGGTGCTCTCAGTATGTTTATTGAGCCTCATATGCGCTATCTTATGCATGCTAGGTTTTTTGGCTTGTTATTAATATGCTAGGCATATGACAAGTTCAATACAATTGCATACATTTGCTTTTGCAAGTTTACATTGGATCTCTCTTCTCTACTATTGTAATGATATATATTATCAGGTAATATGCTTATGTGTTGTAAACCATTCTCTCCAAATCTATCTATCATATTCAAATAATTGTTTGGTTTTTCATCCTTCGTGTTTGGATGGATTTCCCAGGGTATTTTTTGTCTCTCATGGTTTACTGATTTATATGGCCATGGAGTTGATTTATATGGATTATTTATGAAGATGATTTATGTGGTTTATTTATGAGATTAAAATGTCCTGAAATTGATTGATAAAAGTTTTAAAGTTCAAGCATATATGGTTTTCTCAAAACATTTGCATTACTATATGATTCAAATCTCTTATTTATCAGCCTCTCTCTCTCTCTCTCCTTCTCTAGATCTTTTCTTATTTCAAATATCTTCTCTCTTCTCCTCATCCATTGAGTCTCTCACTCTTCTCTTCAAAAAATCTCTCTTTCAAATGAACTAGTGATCCCTTGTACCTTTCTCCTCTCCTTAGGACTTATTTTATAACATCTCAATGACCAAAAACCTAACCTCAATCTCCAAAGGGATAGATGACTAGGATAAGGTATTGAGCCTCGCTTAAGATCAATGGTTGTGAATTAATATTAATTTAATTTTTTGTCATTATCCAACATTAAGTTAATTAATGTGCTTTTCCTAAGTTATACTTAGGAAAGAGATAAAAATCACTTACTCAATAACTTGAGCAAGTACCTAGAGAGGTAATGGACAACTTATAAATGCTCACACCTAGCCTTTGAAAAAGCACATGTCCAAGATATAATCATCAATAGAGAGGTAATTGACAACTTCTAAATATGCAACACCTATCCTATGCGAAAGCACATGTTTGAGTTATAATAATCAACACTTGGTTGTGACTATTAGTGTGGGAATTCCTATGAGATTTAGTTTTTTTTCTTGTTTATTTCACAATTTGCTTCTTTTTTTCCTCGTAAACAAAGGATTATGGTGAAGCAACTAGTTCTTCCTTTGATAGGGTGGATGATCCTAAATAAAGCGTTAGTATGGGAAAGTCCCCCCCTGTAATTGAAGTCATCAATGGATGCATCATGGAAGAGGATCTTGCTACGTCTACAATTTGTGTGTCAACATTGCTTTGTATTTTCTCCTCACATCTTCTTCTTCCTCTTTCTTCCTTTATTCTTCTCTGACTTCTTTCATCCTTTGCTCTTCAACTTCCTTCAAATTTACCTCCCTTTTTATTTGTTCTTCTGCAACTCTTTTCGAGGATTCCTCTTGTTCTTTGAGTATATTTTCTTAGCTTTATGTGTCCTCCTTGGGATTTGATTGTGTAGTGGACCCTTTTCCTTTAGTCCCTAATATGTTTGCTACTTCCTTAAGTGATTGACCCTTTAGAACACTTCTTCATTGTTATTGTTTATTTAGATATGATTAGTTTATCTAGGATCATCATCTGAAAGAATAAAAAGTACAACAAGATGCATAAGATATAAAAGATACATGAGACACAAATATTTTCACCAGGGTAACCATAGTGGAGAAAACCCCACAAAATTCTTCGGAATAGTAAGATGATAAAAAGTAGTAATAAGAAGTATTCAATAGCTATCTATCTCTCCTCCTTTGTCTCTCTCTTGATTATGCAAACTTGAGAGTGTTATGTGTGTATAAATGAGGGAGAGAGCCTCCTTATTTATACCCTTTCAAGTCACTGACCAAATATAAGGTTGAGGCCCACATGTCTTCACTGACAGGGATGAATTCTCCTAGAGAGACTCCAAACACACATCACATGATGTTACATTGGGGACTATGTCCCTGAGTTACAAAGGACGTTGCACCTCAAGGTCTAGACATATTTAAAACATCCCACAAGGGTGTAAACACATCCTTAATGGGGGTACAACAAAATACAATGATAATATACATCATAATATCTTCTAAAGTTACAAATACATGAACACTCCCTCTTAACTAGGAATGTATTCTCTCTCTTCACAGTCATCAACATATATAGTCAAGTCTTCATCACAGAGTCATCATCACGGAGTCATAGAATCATGATCATATTTTTTTCCATCATAGGAACGGTTCATGACCTTGTTTACATTGCCACAGAAATAAACTGCATCTCCTATCTTCATCTCGTCATATCCAAATCATCTCTTTTGTCTTGCACAGAATAAAACAAAGAACAAAGCTTTAGATGCAGTAAACCTATGTTCTTTCACCATAGTAGTAAGCAGAGATAATTTTCATGTCATTAATATAACCTGCGGCTTCTCCTATGTGAGAATCACCTAGGAGCACACTTAGTGCATTACATCTCTACATGATCAACTTGTGTTATACCAATAAAGGGAGAACCTCCTAAGTGCACCTCTTATTCTTCTTGACCTTATCATCTCAACATGGGACCACATATATAGATATATATTAAGGACTGATTATGACCAAACAACCTGCTACATCAGGATCTTTTACGTTCCCTGGTCAACCTCAAGGATTTATTACATCTAAACAACCTACATCCAGGATATTTTATGTTCAAAAAACCTTTAGGGCGTATTAGATCCAAGTAACCTACGTACCACGCCAGGTCTCATTTTACACTTGGACAACCCACAAGACTTATTACATTTGAGAAACATGGGCACCACACTAGATCTGACTTTACACTTGAATAACCTACCATAAGACAGATTATGTCCAAGGATAACTTGCGAGCTTTGATAAGACTTATTACATATAAGGACAAATTACAGGACTGATTATGTTAGAGCATCCTTCTTCACTAGAATTTTTCCCACTCGGACAACCTGTCTTATTTCCCATGTGAGATATTATGCATTAACTATTTATAGCATAGAAACACATAAGGACTGATTACATCCAAGGATAACCCAAAAGCTTCACCAGGACTTATCCAAGGATAACCTACAGGACTAATTACATTTTAGAAACCTACGAACTTCCCCAAGATGTTATGCTCAGACAACTTGTCTCTCTATGTATGCTAGAACACATCACTCCCTCTTTCGAGGGAACTTGATCTGGATCAAACTAATTATTTCTTTGAATTACTCGAACTTCACTCTCGCTAGAGGACTGGTGAACACATCGGCTATTTACTCCTATGCTGCCATGTACTGGAGCTTCATTGCTCTTCTCTACACCATATACCTAATATAGTGGAACTTCATCTCGTTTTTCTTCGACTTGTCATGGAACATTGGGTTTTCTAATAGATTCATGCAACTCTGATTATTGAAAAATATACAAGTCACATCCAACTAGAGATCAAATAAGACAGATAGTAGCTTTCACAGCCACACTGTCTCGCAACTATCCGAGCAAGAGGAAACATACTATGCTTTGGTTGTACTCAGCACTACAAGTGATTGATTCCTGTTGAACCAGGAGATCATGCCTGATCCCAAACTGAAGTAGCAACATAAGGAGCTCTTCCTACCAATGGCACTACCTTCCCAGATCAAATTAACATAACTGTGTAGGTTAATCTTTTGATTCACATCATATTTGAGCCCATAATCCACTATACCTTTTAGGTACCTCAAAACATTATTTGCATCAATCAGGTGAACATGTCTTGGAACCGTTAGGAACTGGCTTAGAGTGTTCACCATAAAGCATATGTATAGTCTTGTATTCCTTGGATACATCAATGAACCAATCATCTGATGCTAAATCATGGAATCAACCAACTCATATGAAGCATCGCTCAAAAGCTTCAAGTTAGATGTCATAGGTGTGACTATTGCCTTGCATTCCAACATTTCGAATCTCTTCAAAATATCCATTGCATACTTTCCTTGACCAAGTAAAATCCCATATGCACTCTTCCAAACCTCCATGGCTAAGAAGTAGTGCATCATACCTATGTATTTCATATTGAACTCTATAGCAAGTATCCTCCTTGCATTTTTAATGAGTTCCTTTTTGCATGTAAAAAAAATTCATTGACATATAGAAGGAATATCACAAGTCTTATGTCTTCCACCTTGAAGTAGAGGTAGGAATCTGCTTTACTCTTGGTAAATCCCATGCTCATCAAGAATTTTTCCATCCTTTCGTACCATGTCCTCAGTGATTATTTCAATCCATACAAGGCCTTCTTCAATTTACACACATGGGTATTCTTGTCATGTGTCTCTAATCCTATTAAGTTTTCCACTTACACTTCATCCTCGACTACACCATTTAAGAAAGTTGTCTTGACATCAATCTGGTGTATTTTCCATTTCATAACTATTGTCAAAGCAAGTATGGTCCCAATGGAAGTGTACCTCGCGATGGGTTCAAATGTCTCTTCGTATTCTATGTCTTCTTTCTATGAGAAGCCTCGTGTTACAAACCTTTCCTTGTATTTCTCAATATTTCCATCTGCACTATGCTTGATCTTGTAGATACACTTTTAGGTCATGACAGAGTTCTTCTAGAGTCTCAGAAATATCTCCTAGACATCATTCTTCATGATCAATTGATATTCCTCGATCATAGCATCCTTCCATTCTTTCTTTTCTAAAGCCTTGTCATAGGTGTAAGTTTCTCAATCAATGATGTCACATAGCATGGACACATAGCTATTGTAGGTATTTTCTCTCTTTCTCTCTATATGTATTCCTTCTAGAGAACCATACCTTTCAGCTTCTCGTATGAGGTCTCATGCCCATGTTGGTTTCCTCTTGTGGGAGTCCTTCTCAAGGATTGTATCTACCGGTTCTTGTGGTTCTGCTATATCATGATTTTCATGGTCTTCTGGAATTGCTTCTCTGATTTCCATTTCTCAGACTCTCATCTCTTTAGTTTCCTCGAAAGTTCATGGATAAGAGTCCTCCTATATTTGAAGTATGCTGAGTCTTCATCAAAGGTTACATATCTATTGATGTCAATCTACTTGAATCCTGGGAAGTATATTCGGTAGTCCTTTGATGTATCATTGTATCCTACGAATATACCCTTCCTCCCACAAGGATCGAGCTTGGTCATTTTCTCCTTTGGGATATGTATGTACACTGGGAAACCAAATATTCTTAGATGGTTGACTTCTAGTTTCTCTCATGAGAAAGCCTCTTTAGGAGTGTTGTTTTCAATTACTCAATGAGGAGTACAGTTTTGTACATACACAGTTGTTCTTGCTGCTTCCTCCCAAAGGTGCATAGGAATATCCTAGTCATGTAGCATAGCTCTTGCTGCTTCCATGATGGTTTGTTTCTTTCATTTTGCAACCCCATTTTTCTTAGCATTGTATGGAGTGCTCAACTCCCTCTTAATCTAGGACTCTCTATAGTGTTCCTTGAATTCTTCTGATGTGAATTCTTCATCATTATCTTACCATAGAATCTTGATCTTTCTATCATTTTGGTTCTAGACCAAGGCTTTATATTCCTTGAACTTACTAAAAAGTTCATTTTTTCCTTACTAATATATCCAAGTGTTATGTGAGAAATCATCTATATAGGAAACATAGTACACATACCCACTTAATGAGATAGAATACATGGGTCTACATACATCCAAGTATACTATCTCGAGTATTCCCAGCATTGCTCTTGCTGCTAGGAAATGTCTTATTTACATTCTTTCCTTGTGCGCATACTTTGAAAATTCCTTCATTATTTTTTTGGATCGATGGAAATATTGAGAATTCTTTTCTTTCCATATGTAGTGCACTGTAGCACACATGTGCAATCCTTTTGTGCCATAGTTTGCTTGGTTCAATTGAATCATGAACCAGTTCTTGTTTGGTTTATCTGTTTAGCTTGTACAAGGATCTGTGTTCTTCTCTAATCAATGTTGCATCATCTAATGTCTTTCCTCTAGGCCACATCAAAACTTGGCCATTGACAAAAGCAACCCTAATTCCCTTTGCATCTAGTGCAGAGATGGAGAGAAGATTCTTCTTCAATCCTAGAACATATAGCACATCCTTCATCTTTCAGGAATTCCCTGAGTAAATCTTGTATGAAGCTTCTTCACTCCCTTTTATGGGGTATTGGTAATCATCCCCAAGTTCACCTTGTGTGGTGACTCATGTTCAAACATATTTATGAAGGATTCCAATCAGTGTTCTTCATATGAGAGAGTTCCCGTAAGTGCTTCAATTAGCACATATTCTTTATCTAAATCATCCTTCTCTTGTCTGAATATTTTGTTTGTGGGTTCATCATCTTCGAAAATATGAACATGGTGTCTCTTTTTCTTGATGGAAAAATCTCTTGCAAAATTACCCTTTTTAGCACAAGTGTAGCATCAAACATTTTAAGTATCTCTTTTGGTATTCTTTTTTTACTTGTCCTTCTTCTTGTTGTGATGAAATTTATCCTTCTTCTCCTTCTTGAAGTTCTTCCTGGTGTGAACTATGAGAACTTAATCTTCGGTTTCTCCCATCTTCTCTTCTCTTGTCATGAGTCAAGCTTCTTTTTTTGCACATTATTCTCGAAGTATGTTGAAAGAGATCAACCTCCTTCTGACACAAATCCCATGAATGAATGAGTCCCATGATATGGGGAGACCATTCAAGGTATTCATTAAAATTTCTCATTCTTCGACATTCTCTTTTACTACTTCAAATGTTCTTTGACTTGAGAAACCCTTGTGAAGTAAAACTATATAGTCTTGGAGTTCTGTATCTTCACGTTCTTCAATTGGTTCCCCAAAGTAATATTTCGGTTGATGTTCTTTCCTTCGAACATATTTGTCAAATCATCATATACTTCCTTCGGTGTCTTGAATGAAGACACATGGGGGATGAGGTGATCCTTAATGGAATCTATAGTGATTCTCTCATCCTTATCCATGCTTCTCTTATGAGCAGCCTTAGCGTCATATCCCTTTGGTTGTGGAACTTCTTTGGTGATAAACTGATCCAAGTCATTTTCTTCAAGGATTAGAGAGATTATGTACATCCATGCTCAAAATTTATCATCCCATCCAAGCTTGTCCTCAAGCTGAGTATGGTGAGTCATATTTTCAAATGAGAACCTCAAATGGAAATAACAAATATTTAGATCTTATTGATTTGAGGTGTCTGACCTAGTTCTGGAGTTGTCTTACCTAGGGTTTGTCAAAGTAACCCTAATTTTCCTAACTTGGATTTTGGGAATTTTGTTTGGACAAAACTATGAGACTCCTTAAGGAGAGATGCTTAGTAAGGTCACTTTCTGAAAACTGAGGTGGGAAGCCTCTGAAACTTGATTCCCTAGTTCTTCCTGGCAACAATGACAAGGTCAAAAATGAAACTTCTTCAATTTTGAAACTAATTCCACCAAAATATGTTCCCTACTGAGGTGAGTTAACCTAGCCCTATTTTCTTGATGATCTATGGAGAGAACACCTTGAACTAGGAAGCCCTAGTTTTAGTTTTCGTATAGTGCCTTCTTTCAGAGAGGCTTTGATACCATGTTAGTTTTTCTTTAGATATGATTAGTTTATCTAGGATCTTTATCTGAAAGAATAACAAGTACAAAAAGATGCATAACATATAAAAGATACATGAGACACACATATTTTCACCAGGGAAACCATAAAGGAGAAAACCCCACAGAATTCCTGAGAATAGTAAGATGATCAAATGAAGTAATAAGAAGTATTCAACAACTATCTATCTCTCTTCCTTTGTCTCTCTCTCTCTCTCATGCGGAAGTGAGAGCATGAAGTGTGTGAGGGAGAGAGCCTTCCTATTTATACCCTTTCAAGTCATTGACGAAACATAAGGATAGAGCCCATATGTCTTCCCTAATAGGGTTGAATTATCCTAGAGAGACTCTAAATACACATTACATGATGTTATATAGGGCACTATTGCCCTGGCCTACAACAGAGGTTGTACCTCAAGGTATGGACACAATTAAGACATCCCGCAAGGGGATAAACACATTCCCAATAAGGGTACAACAACATACAATGATAATATACCTTAGAATATCTCCAAAGTTATAAATACATCATTATTCATCTCTTCGTAATTCATCTTTGTAAACTAAATTGTACTTAAAAAGAGTTGTAGTGGCACTCTACAGGGTTTCTTCGAGTCATACCTTCCAAAGGTCTTCGTGCCAAAGTGGAAAACATTTATAACTTGAGCCTCTTCTTTTTCATCTTTCACAATATTCAAATTATAACCTACAATAGCTAGAGGCAAGGGAGGCCTTGGAGCTTTATTTGCATTTTCTATCATTGCACCAATTTCATTGATGTATGTTTGATAGGCCACTTCTTTTGACACCACCTTCGTTATGACAAAAATGGGAAATATTTAAAGATTTTGTGTGTTTCCATATATTCATAAGTAAGTCCCCATTTATGTTACATACCAATCTATAAGTGTTTTCAATGCCTTCAATGCTTTATTAGAAATACATTTTATTGGTTCTATGTGGATGATTGTATGCAATGTCATCATAAACTCTTCATGAATATTCATATAAATATTAATATAATTATTCTCTTATTATATTGTACAATGGACATGAACTGGGGGATTGGTAGGGAGCCATTTCCAGGACATCCCTAAAAAATATTTGTGGCACATACAACGTCTAGAAGATATGAAGACATATAAAATTATGAGGGCTATTCGGTTAGAGTTTCTTTCTCTTGAGTCAATATATATTTCTTTAGGTTAGTAGAGAGAATGAATTCCTAATTTAAAGTGGTAAGTGGCGTTACTTTCCATAGTAAGGGTACATGCGACTCTCGGGATTGCATGCAACCATTCTATCTATATAACCTAGCAAGCAATGTTGCCACCATTTTGTAAGAAAATATAAAATACTTTGTGGGATACAAGCCCATGTCCCTTGATTTTAACATTTTTCCCTTTACCCTTCCCTTTCTCAATGGCATGTGATAGTTTACTTCTATTTTTGTTATCCATTTCTCTGTTGTAAAAATGATTGGAAGAGTAATTTATAGTATGGATCTAGAGTCGAAGGTTTAAAGGGTGCAATGGATATATCATCTATTTTCTTTAACAACCTCTTTTGCATGTCAACTCTAGGAAGTAGTCATGAAATAATTTCAGCATATGGAAAATTACTTGATCTAGCTACCAACCTATGGAAACATGATCTTCAAATATTTTGATAAACCCCCATGTCATCTACATCTTTGCTGAGAATGGTAATATATTATATGAAAGTTTGAAAATTTTATATATGTTTCCTTGAGTTGGTTCTGCTTTAGTACTATTATCGATGTTTCCATAATGCACTCTTGCATCAATTTTCCCATTGTCATTAGAAGATGACATCATGTGAACCATATTTTCCTTTTGTTTGGTCCTTCTATAATCCATTTTGTGTGGTCCTATACTTCACCATTTTAATAAGAGGAATCCATTAGTATTATTAGTAAACAATTAAAGAAATTCGTTTCAAATAAGGTTCAAACTTGGTAACCAATGCTTTTGAATATGGTGGATCATCAAGGAAAATATTTATAAATTATTCCATTATAGGGTATGAATACACACGACGTTAATGTATTACTATTGTCCCCTTCATATGCTCCAACCTCCACATGTAACCTGCTAAACTACATGTTTCATGCATTTTCATAGACGCTCGCATCTTCATATACTTCATTGGGCATTTTACCAATTATCTTATGGGTTTCTTTTTCATGGTAGTATTTTTGTTTTCCATATCCATCCATACAACCATTGGTTTTATGCAACGTCGGGATATCTATAGTAGCTATTGAAGCCCGTATATTTGCAAGAGTTGGTGGTTGAAAAAATAAATAATTGACTATGTAGTGGACCCTTTTCCCTTAGTCTCCAATCTATTTTTTGCTTCCTCAAATAATTGACCCTTCTGAACACTTTTTCATCTCTTCATAATTCATTTTTTAAAACCAATTTTACTTTAAAAATTTGTAGTGGTGTTGTACTACTTTATTGGAGTCATTCTTTCTGAAGGTCTTGGTGCCAAAGTGGAAAATATTTATATATTGAGCCTTTTATTTTGAATCTTTCACATAGATTCAAACTAAAACTTAGAATGACTAGAGGCAAGGGAGGCCATGGATTTTTTTTTGCATTTGCTAGCATTACACCATTCCATTTATGTAGTTAGACATTGACTTGTGACACCACATTCACTATGACAAAGAGGAGAAAGACACAAAGAGGTTGTGTGCCTCCATATATTCATAGGTAAGTCCATTGTTAGAAATACATTTGTTGGTTCTATGTGGATGATAATATATAATTGCCTCATAAACTATTCATAAATCTTCAAATAACTATTAATATAATTATTCTCTTATTATACTATACAATGGACATGAATTGGGAGATTTGTAGGGATATATTTCCATGACATCCCTAAAAAATATTTGTGGCATATACTACCTCTAGGAGATATGTTTGGACATATAAAATTACGAGGGATTTTTGGAGGATGTTTCTCTTGAGTCAATATAGCTTGCTTTAGGTTGGTAGAAAGAATGGATCCCTAATTGAAAGTGGTACCAAGTGACCTTACTTGCCTCAATAAGGGTACTTAGGACTCTTGAGTCAATATAGCTTGCTTTACGTTGGTAGAAAGAATGACTCCCCAATTGAAAGTGGAAACCAGTAACGTTACTTGCCTCAGTAAGGGTACGTAGGACTCTCAGAATTGTGTGGTATGTTTCTATACATATAAAGTAGCAATCAATGTTTCCACCATTTTGTAAGAAAATATAAGCTACTTTGTGGGATGTAATCCCGTGTCCCTTGATTTTAACCTTTTTCCCTCTACTCTCCACTTTCTCAATAGCATGTGATAGTTTACTTCTATAGGTGTTATAAATTCCTCTATTAGATAAATGATTATAAATGGGAATTTTTACTATGCATCTAGAGTAGAAGGTTGAAAGGGTGCAATGGCTCTATAATATATTCTCTTGGTCAACCTATTTTCCACATCAACTCTAGGAAGTAGCCATGAAATAATTTTAACACGTGGAAAAATAATTGGTCTAGCTACCACCCTATGGGGACATGATTTTCAAATATTTTGATAAACCCCCATGTCATTGAAATATTTACTCTTAATGGTAAGATAGCATTAATGTTTGAAAATTTGATGTATCTTTCCCCATTTGTAAATTGGTTCTACTTTAGTGCTACTATCTATGTCACCATAATTCTCTCTATAATAACCCAAAAATTCGTAAAAATTTAAAATTTTTCATTTGACATAAAATGTCAATTGTCACCGCTAAAATGCCCCTAACTGTCAGCAGATAATAAAACAGTGTGAAAGAGAAACACAAATTACTTCTTTATAAGAAATTTTTATTATCTAGAGGCTTGTCTTTAAAAATTGTGTTAGTATTGTTTTCAACTTAGCAGTTGTAGTTTTCCAGAAAGTAGAAAGAAACTTGTAATTTACTAATGCTATAAATACTGTTGATTTCTATTGTCAAGTAGGGAAAGTTTCTTATGTGATATCAGGGCATACTTAGCTTTAAGCTAACATAGTTGGACTAATGGTTCCTTACAGGTTTAGTAAGTAAGTGTATGTTTCAGTGAAATAATATTTATATTCAAGTCAAGAAGATACTTCTCTAGCATGTTTATGATGCTAGACTTAGAATGTTTTGACAGTAGCTTGTCCCATAAGAGGTAAAGTTGATTTTAATTTCTTTTACTGTCAAAACTCTGTAATGACGTTTAAACAAACTACATATGTATGGGTTGAATTGCATGATCGATTACTATCAAAACATTTGGGTGATTAAGATTAAATTCTAAAGACTACTTGTATTCGTACTTACAGTAATTGTGATCTAGTGTTTAAAAAAGGAAGTAACAAAGTTCACAGCTTAATGCTTAGTCCACTCAAAACTATTTGGTTTCTATCACAATTACATTCATTATAGAGCTCTATAAACAACATCCTCTCTATGAATAGCCCAATTACTTTTTATTTTATCTATATACTCATTACTAAGTTGCTAGAATTTCACTGAAACTCCGTATATAGTCTAAGGACTATATTTACTAGCATTCCTAAAAACACAATGCATTAAGGAAATGGCTTAGGACTATAGTCCTAGTTGAAAGTATGTCTTTTATCTATGTTTTATAAAACATAGTTAATAAGAGCCTTCCCTATCATGACCTACAATAAATTCTTTAAAAGAATAACCTTTCCACAAATATAAAGTTGATAGATTAGGTTTTTGAATGATTAAAGTTCAAAGCATTATTAATAATCATAAACTTTGCAATGTTTTAATGACTAAGGGTTTTGACTTCAATAATTTTAATGCAGATTGAATCCGCACTACACTATTGTTTTGCACCCATGAATTGTAAAATTATTGGGAAGATAAGGGGAGATAGTTCTATTCATGAGATAGGTTGACCTAAAAGCTAGAACCCTACCTTTTGTTTGCAAAGAGAAGGTTCATCAACTAGTGCGGCGAAGCTTGTGAGCTCATGGCCGCCATGACTTTGTCAACTCTCTTATTTAAATCTGTCTTCCAAAAAAGCACTAGAAGCTGGTTTTGATGAGGGTATGAGGTGGATTCTCGGTGCTTAAAGGTTGTTGTAGCATACTGAGAGTGTAGAAACTTGTTTTCTTCAACGATTTGAGGACTGAGTTAGTTTTAAGACTGAAAACAGTGGATAGAGCTTATACAAGAGTGCTTCTTCATTCAGGTTGGAGTGTTGTTCATTTTCCTTCAAAATTGTGACTTGGTGTCTTCTTAACTTCCGTCGAGGTGCCAATAAGTGGTCTTAGGTGGTTGGTTTCCATGACTTCATTCAAACTGAGATGCTGCCAGGTAAAGAACCAAACCCACTTTTAAAATGAAGTAGATGTTGAAATTATTCAATTTGTTAAAATATTTGTGACCAACAAAAAGGTGGTTACTCTGTTCAGGTCCTCCTCACTGTTCAGGTACATAGGGTACTCCCAAAATACTAAAAACCTTGACCAACCACTTCACATAAATAGATCACAGATCAACACACCGATGTTTGTCATGTGGTTAAAACCCTCAAGAGGGAAACAGTCCATGGCCCCAGCCAAATAGATACTTGGAGCAATTTATTATGCAAAAGAAAGAAAGTTACATGAGCTTCTGATAATCGATCAACTAGCCAAGGACCCTCTATGCTCTTTAAATAGAGATCATAGACCAATCGAGTGTTAAGCCATGGATCAATGGTAGGTATGATCTAATAGAAATTGAACCGTCGGATCACTCTATGTCTAGAACATATAGTGACCATTGGATTAGAATATTTACAAATGCATACTAATGTATACTAAAGAAACACACTTTTACCTAACAGATATATTACACAAGTTGATATTAACTAACTCCTAAGTGTCTAAATATCCTAACATCCCCCCTTAAGAACAACTTGGGATAGGATTGAAGGATTTACAAAAGTGACACTATTAGGAGAAGGAAGGAGGAATTAGAGCCTATCTCCCCTTAAGGATACATTCCTAAAATCCTAACATAGACCGAAGTTTAGAAAACTTTGCTTCTATAAGAGACTCGATGAAGATGTCTACAACTTGATCATCTGTAGGGCAATAGAGAACTTCAATAACACTATCATGAACAATATTTCTGATGAAGTGCATGTGTAGCTCAATATGTTTCCTGCACTGATGTAGAACTGGATCTTTGGCAAGGTTGATGGCACTTTGATTGTAGCACCAAAGTGGAGTAGGCTGCTGCTTCTTGAATCCAAACTCTGAAAGGATCTATCAAAGCCATAAAGCTTCCTGACTGGAATTAACTGTGTCTCGATATTATGCTTCTGCTGAAGAAAGAGCAAGAGCTTGTTGTTTCTTACAAGCCCAATGGACAGGTCCAGATCCCAGACTGAAAACATAACCTGTAGTAGAATTTTGATCATCAGGATCATCGGCCCAATCTGAATTAGTGAAACCAACCATCAAAGGTTTCCCCCCTGTACTGTAATCAATCCCAAACTGAATTGTACCTCGAATATATTGAAGTATTCTTTTTGTTTCTTTCCAGTGAATTTCATGAGGAGTTTGCATATAACAGGAAACACAACCAATGGCAAAGGAAAGGTCAGGATGACAATGAGTCAAGTATAAAAGACTACCAACAAGCTGATGATACAAGGTGGCATCTACTTTAGGGGAAGTACAAGTGGCAGAAAGTTTGACTCCAGACTGGAAGGGAGAAGGGGCTGGTTTACAATCTTTCATGTGGAAGCAATGAAGAAGGTCACAAGCATACTTATACTAGGAAAAAAAGATTCCTTATTTGGTTTGCAAGACTTGGAGACCAAGAAAATAATGCAAATGTCCTAAGTCTGACGTTTCAAAATTTTGCTTAAGACTGGATTTCACATGGGTTATAAGTTTAGGGTCACTACCAGTAAGGATAAGATCATCAACATAAAGAACAAGTATGATGAGATGGTTTGCTACTTTCTTGGTATAGACATTGGGGTCAGAATGGCATCTAGAAAAACCAGTGTCAAGGAGAAAGCTATCCATTTTGGCATACCAAGCTCTAGGAGCTTGCTTAAGGCCATATAAGGATTTCTTAAGGACATAAACAAGGCTATATTTATTATGAACATATCTAGGAGGTTGTTCCATGTAAATTTCCTCATGTAAATCACCATGTAAGAAGGCAGAATTGACATCCATTTGATGGACTTCCCAGTTATGTAAGGCTGCAAGGGAAAGAACAAGGCAGATGGAGTTCATTTTTGCTATAGGGGCAAAGGTTTCATTGTAGTCAATCCCTTCAAATTGGGAAAAAACTTTGGAATCTAACCTTTCCTTAAGTCTTTCAACACTTCCATCTGATGCATACTTAGTTATGTAGACCCATTTACATCTAACAAGTTTTCTTCCTTTTGGAAGAGGAACAAGATCCCAAGTATCGTTCGCCATTAAGGAACGATATTCTTCATCCATAGTTGCATCCCAATCTAGATTTCCTGAAGCTTCTGCAAAAGTTTCTAGATCATGATTCTTGGAAACTTGAGCCAAAAGAGAAGAGGCTCACTGAAACTGAGAACGTGTCGTCGTTGATCTCTAGGATCACCAGCGAGATCACCAGCTGCTTCACATGTTGAACGGACCCATTGAGGAAGTATTGGTGTTGGTGCAATTGGAGCAACATGAGCAGGCAGAGGTGGATTTTCATCCTCACTATCATCATCAAAAATTGGAGTTGGAAACCTGTCAAGGAAGTTGGAAGAAGAAAAAGAAGAAGGCACAATCGTTGAATCAGGCTCGCAGGCCAAAGATGGCACACCCACCAAGTTAGGCTTGCAGGCCAAGATATTTCCATCAAATTTAACATCTCTTCTAATGATTATATCATGTGAATGGGGATGAAGAATTCTATAACCATTTACATCTTCAGAATATCCAACAAATATGCACTTTTCACTTTTAGGCTACAATGCTTTCCATTTTTCATCCGGAATGTGAGCCCATGCTTCACAACCAAACACATGAAAGTGACTTACATCTGGTTCAATTTTACTCCATGCTTCTTTCGGTGTTATTCCTTGTAAAACTTTAGTGGGTGTGTGATTAAATATGTAATTTGCACAATTTATGGCCTCAGCCCAATATTGAAGACTTAGTCCCTTAGATTGGATCATACAATTAGCCATTTCTTTTAAAGTGCGGTTCTTCCGTTCAGCTACACCATTTTGTTGTGGTGTATATTGAACAATGTGCTCTTGTTGGATTCCTTGTTCAGTGCAAAAAGTAGTGAACTTGTTGTTAACATATTCTCCTCCATTGTTATATCTTAACTTAATAATTTGATGACCAGATTGTTTTTCAACAAGGGCCTTGTAGGCCAAGAACATGTTAAATACTTCACTCTTAAGTTTTAGGAAGTAAACCCAAGTGTGTCTGGAGTAGTCATCGATGAAAGTTAAGAAATATTTGAAACCAGAAAAGGAAGCAGATGGAAGAGGGCCACCATGTCAATATGCACAAGATCCAAGGGAACCGAGGCGTGCCAAGAGGCACGTTTGTCAAAACTGTCCCGATGATTTTTTCTGAGTACATAACCGAAACAAACACCATCCTTGCAAGATACCAACAAAATACTAGTCACCATATTGTCTTTACATAGTTGTTGCAATGAGCGATAATTTAAGTGACCAAATCGCTCATGCCAATGTTTGCTCAAGTTATCACTATGAGCAACAAAAACTGAAGGAAAAGGTGATGACCCAAAGTTTTTAAATTTGTACAACTTGGTAATATCATCAACAGTTCCAGTAGCAAGGATATTTTAAGGATTTTTAAAATCCTTGATTACAACTTGGTGAGGTGTAAACGTCACAATTTTACCTTCACCTGAATGAGTAATTTGATAGACTGATAACAAATTGCAGGAAATTTTTGAAACACATAGTACATCACTGAAATGACCATTTTCTACTGGAACTGTTCCAAATCCTACAACACTTATAGGTTTTTCATCACCAACAAATATTTTTTTGGTGTTACATTCATGCATAGTAGAAAAGATGGCTTTGTCCTTAGCCATATGATAATATGCTCCAGAATCAATGAGCCATTCAATTGAAGTAGAAGAAGAAGATGCAGTATAAGAGTAACCAGAAGCATAAAGTGCATGTCCATGAGAGGTAGATTCTGAAGACGAATCTAGGCTGATGTGGTGCTTCTTCATTGCTGCTTCCAAGGCTGCCATCTTCTTAAAACACTTACATTCATCATGATTATCTTTCCCACAAAAATTGCAATGACGCTCAGTATTCTTTCCTTTTTGCTTAGATCCTCTGTCATTTTTTAAAGAAGGAGCTGACTGAGAGGGTTTGGGACCCTTGTTGTTTTGTTTATTATTGTGAAAATTATGTTTCTTGGGAGTATTGGACTTTTCTTTTTGTTGGGACAATAAGACTTTCCCAGATGTATCTACATTGTTAATTATTCCAAGATGAATGAGCTTATATTGCTCTCTAATTAAGGAATCACAAAAGGATTCAAGGCTAGGTTCTTGATAGCTAGCTACAGTCAATGATTCTTTCATGGAGTAGAATGCAGATACAAAAATAGAATATGTAGGTCCAAGTTTTGAAAGAATATGATAAATACATTGTTTGTCTTCTTTCTTAATCTTGCATTCTGCACATAATAGTCTAAGAGTTTTATACTTAGATAAATAGTCTTGAATGCATGAAAAATCATTTGGATTCAAGGAAAGTAACTCATTCTCAAGTTGATGACCCCGAATTTCATTGTGTTTACCAAACACAGACTCCAACTTTTCCCAAGCGAGATTAGGTTCATCAATTTTAGATATGTGGAATCGCAAATTAGTAGGGATTGACATCCCAATCAATCCATGATATTCACCACATATATTTTCCCATTTAATTTTCTTATCATCATCAGCGGGTTCTATTTTTTTCCCTGAGGTTATCCTAAAAAGTCCCCTACTTCGCAGAGCATCCTCCATACGAGATTTCCATGAGAAATAGTTAGAACTTGTAAGTATAATATCACAAGGGGAAGCCATACTATAAAATAATGGCTGAAAGAATAGAAAATAACTACCTGGATTCAAAGAGCTCGAAAAAATATGCGGTTTTAAAAAAAATGGCACTTAAAACTGATTCTGGATGATGAAGTTATGCTTGATCAAAGAAAATGTTGAAGATGTCCCCAATAGTGACATGGTAGATATTAACTTGACCAACTAAAAAAAAGAAGCCCCTTCTTCCCAAGATCAACCTTTGACAATCACTTTACAATAAAGCTGCTTTGAGCTCAAGACTTATCAAGGAGTAAAGCAACTTTTGACCAAGTGAGCTAAGTTTGAAAGGTACGTAAAAGTATGGAAAGAGGAAGGGGGATTTTTTTTTTTACTCTTCTTTCTCGTTCTCCATGCTTGTTTTTTTTCTGTAAATCACAAAAAAAAACAAAAAAACAGACACAAAAAAAACATTTTCCACACAATGGGGTTAGATTTTGGTTAGCTTACCCGGAAAGTCTACGTTTTCAAGTTTTATCACTGTTTTTTATTTTCCGTGATTGCACAAGGTGCATGACAAACAACATATGTACCTGAGAAGACAAGAAAAAAAATATTCCCCTCACTGTTTCTGATTCGTCGCGATTGCGCAAGGTGCACGGAAAAGAGCATATGCATCCAGGGAAGGCAACAGTCCGAGACTAAAATAGTAAAGATCTAATAATAAAACTAATAAAATATGAGAGATTTAAAAATAAAAATAAAAAACAAATCCTTCACTATAACATTATACCTTCATATTTCCCGAAATGGGTGTTTGTGGAACAAACGAAAAATGGTTTTCAGTGAAACGAAAACTATTTCCCAATGGAAACAGTGCTCTGGACACAATGGAACAACTCCCAGAGACCAAAAATGCATAGAAAATCCAGAACTAGAAACCCTTTCAAAGTTTCGGCAACACCGGTTCCAGATCTTGATCAAAACCAAAAACAACTCTTCATAAAAGCTCTGATACCATGTTCGGATACACGGGGTACTCCCAAAAGACCGAACACCTTGAGCAATCGCTTCACACAAATAGATCACAGATCAACACATCGATGTTTGTCATGTGGTTAAAACCCTCGAGAGGGAAACAATCCACGACCCCGACCAAATAGCTACTTGGAGCAATTTATTATGCAAAAGAAAGAAAGTTACATGAGCTTCTCATAATTGATCAACTATCCAAGGACCCTCTATGCTCTTTAAATAGAGATCATAGACCAATCAGGTGTTAAGCCATGGATCAATGGTAGGTATGATCTAAGAGAAGTTGAATCGTCGGATCACTCTATGTCTAGAACATATCGTGTCCGTCGGATTAGAATATTTACAAATGCATACTAACGCATAATAAAGAAACACACTTTTACCTAACAGATATATTACACAAGTTGATCTTAACTAACTCCTAAGTGTCTAAATATCCTAACACTCACAACTCTATAGATTGGAATCAAGCTTGTTCCTTCAACTATGCAGACTCTGGTAAGACCTGGTTGCACTGAGGGTTTCTCCTGCATTGGTATTATGGTGGTTGAAAAGCAAGAGATTTCAGTGTGGTTGTTAAGGCTCGGCCTTGATTTTCTTGTCAGGTTACTTCTTCATGTTGTTTTTTTTGTGTAAATATTTTAAACCCTAAAGGGTATTATGGCAAGAAAATCTTTAAGGCTATAGCAGCCGTGACTTGTGACTTTATTGAAAGTGCCTTATGGCCTTGGAGATGTAAAAAAAAATTGTTTAACCTTTGGAACTCAGCTCTAAACCATGATAAGGCTATTCGACCTCTGCCTGGTTAATTAGGTTTTTCAATGGATTTTACATGGTGAAGAAAAATACTACTTACTCAAAGAGACTTGTAAACAGGAGAAGGGTTATTAATAGTTAAAAAAAATTTGGGTTTACTATTTCTATTTCAAGAAAATAAATTGTAGAGTTTGTTTTTGTGCAGGCTTTAAGCCTTGACAGAAATTTATAAAAGGCCTATGAGCCATTACGCTACTTTCTATTTTGTCTCTTATTTAAATCATTGACAGTGTTATTTAATTTTTTTATGTTATCTTGTAATTAGAATGATTTACAGTAAATTAATTTATTGGATACTTTTACCGTGTTAAAGAGTAAAATTTGTACTATGCTTTTACTCAAAAGGGTTAATATTTTAATTACCCTACAATTCTGTAATAAAATAGAAATTACAGGAAGAATTTTGATTTTGTTTTTCTATTTTTACTTTTATAAATAATTAATTATAGCTGTTAAATATAATAAAAGAAATAAGAGTAAGAAAGTCTATTTATAAGGATAAACCTATCTTTCGATAACCTTAAGCAAATCATTGAAGTTTACAGTAGAAACATCTATTTTAGTGCAGAATGAAAATATGTTCTTGAAATAAGTTATTATAAGAACTTATGGAATACTATCTAGTTTCAAACCCTAAGTGCTAGTTTGTTTACTGTTCTTATGTTTATTTGTTTAGCTTTGTCTATTATGTTTATAATAAGTATTAGTACTAATGATAGTTCTATGATTATTATGATTACTAAATATTTATATATATATTCAGTTCTTTGTATGATGTAGATAATTTCAATAGATAGAGTATGTACTGTCGTTTCTAAGGAATGAATCATATACAAACTATAAAAGAAATTATTTACATTTTTCATTCAGAGTTAATAACGAATCATCACATCTACTTAGTCAACTAGTTGTACTAGAGTACTGCCTATACAAGGTGTAGAAAAATATAGTATGGTAATCTATTTCTATTTACTTCTCATTTAGAATAATACTATTGTTTATAATCTACCTATCCCTAGCAAAACAATAACATGCATATCTTTGAAAAACTAGTAAACATTTGCTGAAAACAGTAAATAAATTATAAATAACTTGAACAAATAAAAACCTGTCAAATGATGAGGTGACAACAGCTTAAGGAGGATATTCCTCCCAACCAACTTTTGGAGAAATTTTAGTTTGCACTTCCTCAGGACCCCCGAGCCTGTTTCCTAGTCCTCCTGGTAGAGTACTGGGTGAAGGATGTATCCTTAAGACCTTCTGTCACCTGACTGGTCAAATTACAACAGTAATTCAATCCTGCTTACAGCAATAATAACTCCATCCTAACCCCTCAAACTCACTTCCATAAGTCCCCTCCATCGAATTTCTCATATGCACTTCATTCACCCTGAATGATCACATTTCCAGAATGAGTAGCCTCAGCTGTCTTCAATGGAAATTCTTATAATAATGCCTAGGTCTTCTGGGTTGGTTTTTACTTAATGAGCCACCTACTCCAATTCCACTTTCTTGGGGAATAGTGACCACAAATATAGGGAAGTTGCCACCTACAATAGTTAGAAGTAGTTTGAGGATGTTGCTACTTGTCAGTATACTCTCCACCCAGTCTCTTCCACCAAGTGACCATTTAACACTCTTTTAACAACTTCCCTAAGCTGGTGTCTCATCATTTATTTATTTATTAATAAAATATTCTGAAATACATTAATTATTCTTAACCCCACTTGGTCATCAATTACAAACTTAGCATAAAATATAACATAATGTTCCTCAATAACATTAAATTGTTTTGCAAATTGGGGCATGTGACACTCTCGCAATAATGTTCTCATTGCCATCACATGCACCATCTTGTCCTTTTGTTTTGTCCTTAAGTAATACATTTTTTGGTCTTATACTTCACCATTTTAATAATATGAATCCATTAGTATTATTAGTAAATAAATTTGTTAACAAATTAAATTTGCATAAATACTTGTATGGACAACTAGGTTAAATACTACAGTAAATGACTAGTGTCCATAGCATAAGCAATTGCATGCACATATAACTACAGTCACGCTAGTCATGCCTCATGCCTTGTCTAATCGTGGTAGTTATACCTTGTCTTATTGTTATGGATGTTTCTTTCCCACCAACTTTGAATAGAAGTTTGATCCTTGAATGGAAGTCTGCTCGATAAAAGGTGAGAAAGGGTCATTCAAAGCCACCGACCATTGAGTATCTAAACTCCAGGAAAGTGAGGGCCATTTCTTCATCCAGAGTAGCATTTCTTTGTCAGTCGTGTGTAGAAGGTGAAGTTTTGGCACAGATTTTGCTCCAGGAAGGTAAGTTTTGTTCTTTTTTTTTCTGTATAACCTCAATTTTTTGTGTGAAGGATTTGCACATGGTTGCATCCTTTTTGAAAAAAATTATTCTTGTTTGCATCCTTAAAATGATTTTCACATGCTTACATGCGTAAAACAGTTTATCTTTTGTCTGAGGGATTTTCTCATTTAAAACATTTTTTCTCACATTTAGGGTTTGTCTAAGGGATTTGCACATGATTGCATCCTTAAAAAGAGTTTCATGTCTTAGAGTGTTTTCTTGTTTCCTGTGTTATAAAGAAATTCAAGATGCCTAGTCTACTCCAAAGTGATTCCTTGATAATAAGAGAATTCTGGGCAGATAATGCGGCAGAGGAGTTTGCTCTTATTCGTGAAATCATGGGCGATTACCCATATATTTTCATGGATATTGAGTTTCCTCATATAGTTTTTAAACCTCTAGGATATTTCTGTACTTATTCATAGGAGTTGAAATATTTGGTTGTAAAGTGTAATGTTGATATACTCAACCTTATTGAAGTGGGTTTCACATTCTCAGACAAGGATGGGAACCTTCCTCATTGTGGCACTGGTAAGCATTGCATCTGGCAATTCAACTTTCGTGAATTTAATCTTGTTAAATATAGGTATGCTATCGATTTTATCCAGCTTTTGCAATGAAGTGGCATTGATTTCAAGAAAAATGGTGAGAAGGGAATAGATGCACAGGTATTTCATGAGATTATAATTTCATCTGGAATTGTTTTGAATCACATTGTGCAATGGGTCACCTTTCATGGTGCTCATGATTTTAGGTACTTGTTGAAGCTTCTAACATGCCAACCATTGCCTCCAACACCTGTTGGCTTCTTCAATTTGATGGTATTAACTAACACGTCAATCGTTTCCTCTGACACATGTTGGCTTCTTCTTAATACTTTCCACAACTGTATTTACAATTATGGAAAATATTATTTAAATATAGTTGTTATGCTTGAGTAGGTTAGATTAACCAAAGTGTGACAAGTGTATACCAAGGATTTCTTTCATGGTAGTCATATTTTGTTATGCAAATGCATCTTGATTAGTAAAGAGGAAGCCATTAATATTATTAGTAAAGAAAGATGTCTAGTTTTAACTAATTAGGCATGCATGAATGTTGGCATAACTAATTAAAATACTGAAGTCTACACTATACTGTAATTTTCTAGTAAGTTTCCATTGCATTAGTATAGTTAGTGTCCATTGCATAAGTACTTGCATGGTCAACTAATTAAAATACTACGGTTGGCTTCCAATGTCCATAGCATAAGCAATTGCATGCATGGATAACTACAGTCACCCTAATCATGCCTTGTCTACTCATCATTGGCATGCCTTGTCTTACCGTTACCATGGTGTGGCATGGGAATTTCATAAACTTTAGTATGGATTTTGAAATTTCATAAATTTTGTATCATGTGGCAATCTTTCCCGCCACTGCCTCGATCCTTTGGCTTCAAACCCCATACAAAATTCTACTCTATAAAAGGAGAGAATGTCATATATTTTTCCATAGGGTCATTTATTCATCCATGGTGTGTTTGAGCACCTCTAGGAAGGGAATATTTTGGGACATATTAAACATGTGTTTTGTGCTTCTAAGATTTCTCTTTTCTCGATTTTTGGATTTCTATAAGCTTGATTTGTATAAGAAGGAAAAACCCATGCCACGGTTTCTGTTAAGACTAAAAATTGTTCCTAGTCTTTGTGTGTTGTTTTTCAAAGGTTTATTTCTTATTTACTTTTCATTTTGGGCTTGTTTTAAATTTTAATTCCTTTTTTGTTTTATAGGTTATAGTTTTGTTTTAATTTATTTCTTTTATTTCTTAAGTTTTTTTTTGAATGGCTTATTAAGTATTATATATTTTTCAAAGTCTACAAATGCTGATTTAAATTTATTCCAAGGTGTATATCCAAGGTCTAACCCTTGTTTTGAGTTTCTTTTTCAAATATGTCATGATGAAATTTTCTCGTAGCACAAAATTCAGGATCTATACAATATAGCGCTGCAGGAATCATGAATCATTGGAAAGAGTGGATGATTGATGATGTAACATGGCCCGTTGCAGTCAAGGATGCTGCGAGATTTTCAGACACTTGTTTAATATATCATGACACATGTACATAGCCTTGTTCCATATATCATGGCAATTGTATGAATTTTTGTGAATATCATTGAAGAAATCATGGTTTTGAATTGCCACGATTTCTAGTTTGGGTTATGAATCTTACTGCTGCAGAAACGTAGTTTGAAATTTTTTGAAGTTTCCTAAAGAAGTGAATAAGCCAAGTTACAATATATCTATGGGAAAGAGTGGAAATATTAACAGGTTTGATCCTACAGACATCAATTGGGCCACTAAATTTCCAAAATGTGCAACCTTATTTAGAGCAGCCGGCTGGTTCAACTTTTTTGAAAAGATCATTGGATGTATTTCTGAAGTTTCACATCATTTCGCCTAGAATTTCATCAATGGCACTGTAATATTTAATACTCTCAAATTCGATCTCACAGAGGATTTAATAGCTGAATCCACTGGTGTCCCAAAAGATGGATAATCCTGGTTTAAAAGGATTCCTTTCAGTTTTGACCCTAATGATTTCTTACTACCAGGAAATGAAACCCTAGAATGGGGAAAAGGGGTTCAATTAGAAAATTTTAAGCTAGAATGGAGAGAAGCAGTTGTTATTATATAGAGCTATGTCACATGCAATGGTAGGTTCGCATTAGTATTTAAATATCATGTTATATTTTTACAGCATTTGAATTAGGAATCCAAGATGAATTTTCCCTTCTTTCTTTTAAAAATCCTCTAGAAGATGTCAAATCGAGTCAAGGGACATTTTGATCATACAAAATAGTCATTATTTCACCACGGCTTAATCAAATTGATCATTTGCACAATTTGAAGAAGAAAAATAGGAGTTGGGACCACTTCTTATTCTGGTCAGGGTTTACCAATGAACAGGGAGATCAGGTAAAGAAAAGCTTGACCAATAAACAATTTGGTTTTGTTAAGAGATTTAAAAAAGAGGTGATTGAAGATTTAGTACAAGATAACCTTCAGGAAAAGAGTTTGTGTCAAAGATTCAGAGATCCTGGTGATGAATATTGAGGAAAGGCATTGGACGATAAGCAAGAACACATTTTGGAGGATGAAAAAGTGGAGGAGACATCTAATTTGAATCATGTGGAAGATATTTTTTCAACAGAACAAAAGCAGAGTTCTATATGTGTACAAGAAATCTCAACTAAAGTTTCCTTTGCAGTTGATTTGAAGGGTAATATTTTGCAAATCCCAGATGTAAAGGTACAGAATAAATCTTTTATGTAGTTGGAAGGATTGAAATGGAGGCCAAAGACCAGAGCTACAAATAAAATTAGATTAAATATGAAAATAATTTTAAACCCTAAACTACAAAATGAGAAGATTATAGTCATTCAAGATTATTCAAGTGAGGAAAATAATGAAAGTGAAGAGAATTTGAGCCCATAGAAAAATTGCATTCAAGAGGATCATTTGATATCACCAGAACCAGTTCAAGAAAACCATGAAGTCCCAGAAGAGAAAGTTAATCCTATTATTGAACAGGGTATGACTTCAAGAGATTCATTTGCAGAGGAAGCAATGAAGGATAGACAGGAAGAAGATTTAATTTTTAAAAGGATGAATATTCCTTGGTTGTCTAACCAGGATTCGACATTGCCTGGAGAGCTACATATGGATTCAGAAGTTGAAAATCTTAGGAAAACTCTACAACAACATAAATCACGAATTCATTTTCTTAATGAAACTAATGACAGGCTAGTAATGAAAAATAGAAGATTAAGAGAAGACCTGGAATACTTTAATTCCATTACCAAGAATTGATAGCACTATCAAAAGAAGCATTGAAGAGGGAGAGAGAAATATAGAATCAAGATGAATATTTAACCAAGCAGATTCAAAATCTAAGTAAGCAGAATGAAATGTTATCAAGCAGAGTCAAAACTCTGGAGACAGAGTAGGAATGAGCTCAGAAGAAGTCTCATGCATTGGAAGGGATTTCTACGCTAGAAGAAGTAGCCAAGCGGTTATGACTTCCATCTAATGTCCATCTATCAAGTATTTTATTTTGTTATAATGCATTCAGTAGTTAACATGTAACTATTTATTGTAAATGACTTGATTTTAGACCTAAAACATAGTTATGAAACAGTTATGAAGCTGCTCTAGCTTGTAAATGATAAAAGTAGGAAATTTTAGTGGAGTAGGGTATGATTTTTGTTTCAAGAAGGGCTATTGAGCTGAAGACTTTGGATGTATATTCAAACTAATACTTATGACCCTCATGTAAGCATTTAAAGACTGAGACTGATTTATATATACATATAAGCCATTTTATCCTCTATATTGATTTTTTTTATGGCCTGGTTGACCATTGAACTTATGATTTCATTTCTTGAATAATGTTTTTATTCATGTAAATGCTCATACGTTGTGGACAAAACCAGTACTATGTTTACGATGTTCATGGTTTATATTTATCCTTTATGCATTTATCTCTCAGACTATCATGTTATTTCATGATTCAGTGCATGTACTAGTTTGTTGATTATTTACCTTCTTGTGGATGAACTTTCAAACCAAATAATTATAAAAAAAAAATTAAATTTTTGCTTTTTGTTTTGAGATTGTACTAGCATGTTCCTTCGTAGTCTAGGAACAATTTCTAGCACTAACATATTTGGCATCGTTGCCGGGGATGGAAGTGAAGTATATCTTCCCTGGGATATCATTATTGATCTAGTTTTGAGAAGTGAACAAAATCAGAAAATATTTCACACTACATTTTCACCAAATAGTGGTTCACAGTGGCTACCAGAAAGATTGGAACAAGAGTAAAACCTACTTCACCTTTACATTTGGGTGTCTCAGATCTAGAATAGATTTTGAAATAAGCTAGAAAAATTCAAAGATATTTCTCTTCTCCTTCTTTGTTTACTCTTGGTCAATTAGAGTCATCGTCCTCTTTTACATACTCAGAGCTTAAAATAGAAGAAGGAAAACAAAATCTTTCTTGGTTAGTTCCTTCTACACCAGTTGAGACCTTTCAAATTCTTACTACTCCATTGTCTAGTCAAAAAACAAAAACTAAAGTTCTTGTTAAAAATCCCTTGTTTCAATTTAAGCCGTATAAACTCTTTTCTCAGTTAAGTCCGAGCAAGGTTAGTCAGCCTTTTTCTTCACTAAATCAAAATAGCTTCACGATGGAAGCACAACAGCCTCTTGACATGATGGATTAAATGGTAGCTACTAGATATGCTCCCTTAGTCCTTCCTCAGCCCCTAAATGCTCTCCTTGGAGGAGATTATCATAAATACCTTCCTCGGTTTAATGTTCAGGGTAAGATTACTGCTAAAGAACATTAGGATGCATTTCTAAGTTATGCAGACAATTAGAATATCAAAGTTAAATATGTGTGGATGAGGATGTTTGTTCAGAGTTTAGATGGGGAGGTAAGGAAATGGTTTCGATAATTACCATCTAATTCAATAACTCTTATAGAAGAACTGGAGGACATTTTTATGAGGCGGTGGGGAGACACGAAGGATCATACTTATTACATAACAGAGTTTGGAGCTTTGAAAAGGAAAAAAGATGAAACTATAGTAGACTTCTCAAAATATTTTAATAATATGTATTGTAGGATACCAACTGAAATTAAGCCTTCTAAAACCTCAGCTAAGCTAACCTATGTGAATTCCTTTGATTTTTCCTTACATCTAAGAGAAAGAAGGTCAGTGACTTTATTGAACATGCAGGAAGCTACGTTGGAGGTGGAATCAAACATTTTAGCTTTGAATAGGCTTAAATAAAATTCAAATCATCAAGTGTATGATTGAAAGGGTAAAAAGGAAATGATCCCACCAACCTCCACATCATAGACATCAGAGGGTAAAATAGATGAGATGGCTAAGTTGGTTATAAATTTAACAGCAAAACTAAATAAATTGGAATTAGATAATAATCCAAATAAACCTCCATAAGAAGGAGAAAGAAATCCTAATCTGTTTAGGCATCCATTTGCTCCTAGATTCATCCCTAGAGAAAGAAGAAGCAATGACATTCAGAGAGAAATAAGGGAGAATGAAGGTCAGAGAGTTCCTCCTCCACTCCAAAATAATGTAGCAGATGAATTTGAAGAAGATGTACAATATGAAGATTTGAATCAGAATATAAATAATTTTGGGGAGATGTTATCAGGATGTTTCCTAACTGAATATGAATATCATAATTCTGAGTCTTTTGATTCACATATTTATCAATAAGAAAGTGACTTTGCTCCTGAAGTTTCAGCTGGTATATGTCAATCTGAACCTAAAAATATTATAACCTGAGGTCCAGTCCAAAACAAGTTTCTCAGATTCCCAAAAAGAGGATAGCCTCTCCTGCCAAGAAATTACCTAATCAAACACAGGAGAGGAAACAAAATCATGGTGACCAAACCAAGGTAGCAGAGATTGAAGAAGTTACCAAAAATGTGCAAACATTTAATTTTGAAAATGAATTCTGTAATATCAAGATTCTAGTGCCATTGACTAAATTGATGAAGAATCCTTGTTATAGGAATCCTGCTTTAAAAATTATAAATTCACATGCTAATAAGATGCCTTCAGATACTATGAATATTCAAGAAGAATGCCCTACAATCATTCTTGGTTCTTCCTTGTCTGATAAGCCTAAAAATGATTGGAATTATTCTCCACCTTTTTACATAACCCTGACTATCCATGATCAAATGATTCATAAATACCTTTTAGATTTTGTAGCTTATCATAACTTGATGCCTAAAGTAGTCATGGAGGCCCTTGGTTTGAGTATCATAAAGCCATATCATGATTTATATGCATTTGATTCTAGAGTTGTTAAGTGCTTAGGAGTGATTAAGGACCTCGTGGTAAATTTGACTCAGTTACCTATGAAGAGTGTTATTATGGATGTGGTGGTTGCTGACATCACTCCCAAATTTGGTATGTTACTCTCAAGGTCTTAGGAAAAGAAAGTAGGTCATACATTGTAGATGGATTTATCATACGCTACAATTCCTGTATTTGGGGGAGAAAATGGAAGATTGTATAGGGAATTACAATATGATTATATTGTCACGGATGATAAGAACCCAACAAATCATCCCATATATGCTATAGAGAAATATTTGGGGTCTTGTATGTTACATTTCAGTGATGATGATACAAATGGCATGCTACATGCAGAAAAGGAAGCACCAATCAAGCGTAGTGTTGAGCAGAAAGATGAGTTATGGAAGATGTCCTTTGATGGATCCTCATCAAAGGAGGGAGTAGGAGCTGACATTATTTTGATTTCCCCTAGTGGAGAGATGATCAGTTTGATGTATAAGTTGGAATTTGTGACTACCAATAACACAGCAAAGTATGAGGCATTAATACTTGGCATAAGGGTTGCAAAGGACCTTGGGATTCAACATATTTCTATTTATGGTGACTCCGAACTAGTTGTCCAATAGGTGAAGGAAAAATATCAAGTAAAGCAGGATTTGTTGAAGGTATATAGAAATGAAGTATGGGATATTATTGATAATTAATTCATAGAATTCAATATTTCTTTCGTTCCTAGGGATCATAATCAAACATTTGATTCACTCGCTTTGGCAGCCACACACTTCAAAATTCTAAAACAGGCCCAGTTAAAATATCCAGTTGAGGTCAGATATAGACCTTATGTGCCAGACAATATTAGACAGTGGAGAGTTTTCGAAGATGATTTGGAGATAAAAATATTCTTAGAGTTAACTTGAGAGTTTTATAATTCACTAATTGATCAAGACCATGATGATGAAGTTGATAATATTGTTGAATATTCAGAGAATACAATTGTTGAGCATAAGATTATTGAGTTGAAAGGTAACTTTATTCCTAAAGGTTTGGTTCCCCTAGAGAGGATATTTTCTAAAGATGATGCTCTGTTAAAGCCAACCATGCAGTCCTCATAGGAGAATATTATAAATTGTAATATTGGTACAGAAGAGCATCCCAGGATTGTGAAAATTTCCAAATATCTTTCAATTGAGAAAAGGAATAGGTATATCAAATTATTGAAAGAGTATGTTGACATTTTTTTTTGGTCTTATGAAGATTTAAGAACTTATGGTACCATTGTTATTCAACACAACATTTTTTTGAATCCAAATGTGAAACCTTTTAGACAAAAATTGAGAAGAATTAACCCAACCTTATTTCTAGTTATAGAAAAAGAAGTTAAGAAATTATTGGATGCAAAGATAATTGTTCCACTCAAATATTCATCATGGGCAAAAAATTTAGTTCTAGTACAAAAAAAGAATGGAGAGATTAGGTTGTGTGTGGATTTTTGTAATTTGAATAGAGCTTCGCTGAAGGATAATTATCCATTGCTTAAGATTGAGTAGATTTTGCAGAAAGTGGTGGGTGCCCAGATAATTTCAATGGTTGATGGATTCTCAAGTTACAATCAAATTGTTATGCATCTGGATGATAGCAAGAAAACAACCTTTACTACCCCTTGGGGTACATTTATGTATGACAAGACACCATTTGGTTTGATGAATGCTGGTGCAACTTTTCAAAGAGCTATGGATATAGCTTTTGTGGGAGAAAAAGAAAAATTCGTAGTAATTTATCTAGATGATATCATTGTGTTTTCTCAATCTAATGAAGAGAATTTAAAACATCTCAAACAAAGTTTTCTAAAATGTAGAAAGTTTGGACTGTCATTAAATCCTAAGAAGTCCCATTTTGTTGTTTAGGAGAGTAAGCTTTTGGGACATCTAGTTTCAACAGATGGAATTATGATAGATCCTGAAAGAGACAAGGCAATTTTGAAACTTAGTCTTCCAAGAAGTAAGAAGGATGTCCAGTCATTAATTGGAAAAAATAATTTTCTGAGATGGCTCATTCCAAATTTGGCTGAAACAATAAAATAGATAAAATCTATGTTAAGGAAAGACCAGGAGGTAAAGTGGATAGCAGAAGCCAGAGCCTCATTTGAAAAGATCAAACAAGCCCTTACAAAAGCACCAATGCTCGTAAGCTCAGACTTTTCAAAATGTTTTTGACCTTCAATTTTGCATCTCAGGACACAATAGTTGTTGTTCTACTACAAAAAAAATGTAGATGGATTAGAACAACATATAGGTTTCTTTAGCAAAACTCTTAGAGATTCTAAATTAAAATACAGTACACTAGAGAAGCTAGCATATTCACTGGTAAAAGCATTGAATTTTTTAGGATCTATATTCTGCATTCAAAGATTAGTGCCTATGTACCTAATGCTGCTATTAAAGAAATTCTAACTCAGCCAGATAGTGAAGGAAAGTGGGGGAAATGGATTGCAAAAATCATGGAATGCAATGTGGAGATTAAACCTACCAATATTGTAAAAGGGCAGGCTCTAGCAGTACTATTAGTAGATTCAAATTGTGAAGCCCTTGGTCTTCATTTGATAGCAGGTCAACCAATATAGGGGGAATTGCAAATAGGGCAAGACAAAGAACAGATCATGTATAAATATGCAGAATCGGAATGGCATGC
This sequence comes from Pseudotsuga menziesii, assembly GCA_001517045.1. Lineage (NCBI taxonomy): Eukaryota > Viridiplantae > Streptophyta > Pinopsida > Pinales > Pinaceae > Pseudotsuga > Pseudotsuga menziesii. Next base: position 108,361 of record LPNX010901196.1, read on the forward strand.
TGATATAGCTCACTTTTTATTGCATTTTCAGTGTCCTACTCATTTGGATTAGAAGTCCACTAGATCATTAAAATTGAAGGCCACCAAATATTGTCTAATAAATCAACAGTTACATTGGAAAGATCTAGGGGGAGTGTTACTGAGGTGTTTGGAGAAACCAGAAATTTAAGAGGTCATTTAAGAATTACATGAAGGTGCTTATGGAGGTCACAAATATTGGAAGGCTACAACTTATAAAATTCTAAGATATGGATACTAATGGCCATATTTGTTTTCTGATGTCTATCAACAGGTGAGGGCTTGTATTAAGTGTCAAAAGTTTGTTGGAAAAAAAATCTTGTGTCCTCACCTTTGAAAACCATTGTGGTAAATGCCCCTTTCCAGCAGTGGGGTCTGGAATTTATAGGAGAGATCAATCCTGCTTCCTCTGGGTAGCACAAGTGGATACTTATAGCTACTTATTTTTTCACAAAATGGGTGGAGGCTATTCCTACATAGAATGCAACTGATAAGGTAATCATTAACTTCATTCAAGAAAATATCTTGAGTAGATTTGGTTTTCAAACCAGAGGATCATTTGATATCACCAGAAACGGTTCAAGAAAACCATGAAGTCCTAGAAGAGCAGGTTACTCCCATTATAGAAAAGGGTATGAATTCAAGAGCTTCATTTGCTGAGGAAGCAATGAAGGATAGATAGGAAGAAGATTTAATTTTTAAAAAGTTGAATATTCCTTAGTTGTCAAACTAGGATTCAACATTTCCTGGAGAGGTACATATGGATTTAGAAGTTGAAAATCTTAGGAAACTCCGCAACAACATAAATCACAAATTTGTTTCCTTACTGAAATTAATGACAGGCTGGTAATGACAAATAGAATATTAAGAGAATACCTGGAAGACATTAATTCCCATTACCAAGAATTGATAGCAGTGCCAAAAGAAGCATTGAAGAGGAAGAGAGAAATACAGGATCAAGCTAAAGATTTAACCAAGCAAATTCAAAATCTAAGCAAGTAGAATGAAATGTTATCAAACAGAGTCAAAATTATGGAGACAAAGCAAGAACGAGCTAAGTAGTCTCATGTGTTGGAAGGAATTTCTATGCTAGTAGAAGTAGCCAAGCAGTTATGACTACCACCTAATGTCCAGTTGTCAAGTATTTTATTTTTTTATAATGCGTTCAGTAGTTAACATGTAACTATTTGTTGTAACTGACTTGAGTTTAGACCTAAAATACAGTGATGAAACAATTATGAAACTGCTCTAGCTTTTAAATGATAAAAGTAGGAAAGTTTAGTGGAGTAGGGTGGGATTTTTGTTTCAAGAAGGGATATAGAGCTGAAGACTTTGGATGTATGTTCAAACTGATACTTATGACTCTCATGTAAGCGTTTAAATACTGAGACTGATTTATATATACATAGAAGTCATTTTATCCTCTATATTGATTTTGTTTATGGCCTGTTTGACCACTCAACATATGATTTCATTTCTTAATTAATGTTTTTATTCATGTAAATGCTTATACATTGTGGACAAAACCAATACTTTGTTTATGATTTTCATGGTTTATATTTATCTTTTATACGTTTATATATCTGTCTTTCAAGTTATTTCATGATTATGTTCCTATACTAGTTTGTTGATTATTTACCTTCTTGTGGATGAACTTTCAAACCAAAAATTTACAAAAATACATTTCCATTTTTGCTTTTTGTTTTGAGATTGTACTAGCTTGTTCCTTTGTAGTTTAGGAAAAATTTCTAGCACTAACAGTTCCTCAACAATTTATTTATCATTTAACACATGAGGGGTGGGGGTGCTCCTAAAATGCTATCTCTCAAAATTCTTATCAAAGTCTACTTTGGAGCATTAAGTAAACAACATAATATGTCCAACTATCAGAAATGATTTGAGGATTACGTAAACAAAATAATAAGTTCAACTATCCATACACTAAAAAATAGAGCAGCTCCAAATCAACATGCTCAAAATAGGATTATTCTTATTAGTTACTTCTTAAAACGTTTACAAGGCAGTTCCAAGAGAAAAAATCTGATTCTTTATCTCTTGAGAGTTCCTTTTATAAATTTCCAAAATGACCCTTGGGTGACTTACCCTTCATCTTCCTTGGATACTAAACTTATCTAAGACTATTCAAATTCCTTTTACAATGATCTTTCAAACATCAAATATTACAATAGTTACATGAAGGGTGCCCTCCCCCCCGGGTTTAAAAAAATTGACTCACTCTCTAGATAAATATGAAACTTTATCAAAACTTTTTAATATTGTAAAATTTCATGTGGGAGGTGGGCCCTTAGTGGCCATGTAAGCTTTCCATGCGTCATATTGAACAAACATCAAATTAATGAGTTGCTGCCTTAGGGATTCAAAGGTTATCATATGCTTGAAAAATTCACTAGAAATAATACTAAGTCCCTTTTTGAAATAAAGGGTCTAAGTATTTAATAATTAATATCATTGGTTGGGACCAAAATGTGATCTATTAAAGATGATTTAATGACCTCAATCATGACCCCCATTGTGACTTTTCTTTGTTAATGACCTCCAAGACTTTTTTTTTATCTTCTTCTTTCCCAGGATCATCTATATCACAGAGAGAATGAAAGTGACGCCTTCATATCACTCTTGTGGAAAAAAAATCCTCCCTAAATTCTTGGTTATGTTAGGATTATTAATCCTCCCTTGTCCAATTTGGTCATATGTCTAAATCAGGAGTCATGTCTAAATCGGGAGTCCATCTAGTCTATTTCTAGCCGCTAGCACCATTGGGTCCACTTGGCCTAGTTGGGGCACATGTTCCATTTAATAAAGTGTGGGGAACACTAATTGAGGCCTACTGCCACTAATGCACTTGTATGCATCAGTTTAGGAGCCTCCTAGATCAATTCCTACAATTTAGGATCCACTGGGAGTGTCGATACCAATTTTCATCAGTTAAGTTCAGTTAGTGACTAGTCAAGTTGAGTTAGGAGTCAGTTACATTCAGTTCTAGTCCTCTACATTTAGTTAGCACTAGGTTACCATGGATGCATGCAATAGAGGCACATTTCTCACCTACCACAGTCAATTAGCCTCAATTAATACTGAATTAGACACTTGAGTTGTGTTTTAGAACTCCATTGAACTCTGATAATGGTTTAGACAAGGTCAGTTAACTATTGAGTCCTCCTATAATGCTATAGACAATGTCTTAGTTACCTACAGTCAAGTAGAGTCTAATAAATTCAAATTTGCTCATGTGGATTCAATTTGCATGTGGCTATTTAAGCCATTGTACTTCATTGTAATTATTATCTAATTACTCTTTGATTAATGAAAAGCATTCGCAGCTACAAGCCATTTTTGCACTATTTCATTCTTCAATAACCGAGTAAATTGTGTGATATATCTCGTCAGTTGCGTGTTTTTCCATAGATATATGTGCACAATTTAATATGGTATCAGAGCCTTGGTAGACAAGGCACTTCTCCTTGGATCTCCTACTGGATCATTTTTGAGCAAAATTGCTCCTTCCAACTCTGCACCAGAAGCATAAATTTTACCACTTAATACCCCAAGTTAACGAATTGTTGATCAAGCTTGATCAACTATGTTGGGTGTGGTGAAAACCTAAAATGTGTAGGTTGTTCGACCTTATGGTGCCCTTTTTTGTTTTGTAGGTACAACTTCGGAATGAATTCATCAGTTCCTCTTCTCACCCGATCCTCAAACTATTTTGAATGGAAGGTGGAGATGTCTGTATTTATGAATAAACAAGATCTCTATTGGGTGTCTAATGGATTTGATAGAGAGTATTTTGAGAGTGAGAATGACTGGATAAATGCATGTGATGTAGCTTTTGGAGTAATGAAACTGGCTCTTTCTGCTAGCTTGCGCTACCTCAATAGATCTATTAAATATCCACAGGAACTATGGACAAGCTTCGACAGAACCTTTGGAATGATTGATGAGGATCATTAATAGCACTTTGGAGAGCACATCCAGCACCATAAGAATCCTTGATCCAAAAATATCAGCCTCCACTCTCTTTGATGAAGTTGTTCAAGATGAAGAAGAAGCAGAAGCTCCTACACAGTCAATTCGAAATGAAGACAGTCTCCTTGCAGTGACTCCTTCTCCTGATGCTCCAGAAGTTTATGAGATCTCTGATATATCATCTCCTCATATGGCTGAAATATAATAATATATTTTAATCTTTGATATTGAAGAAAAATACTGCTGCACTTCAATGCAAACATTCACCGGTGATTTTCCTTTGAATTCTGTGCAAAATTTGCCAGTAATTGCTTCTGAAAGTGAAGAGAAATTTGATTTTTCTCCCTCTAATGTTGCTACTTGTGTGAAAATATGTAATAAATTGGATATTTTGGAAGAAATATTATATTACCATAGGTATCCATTCACTCTCCTTGGTCTAGATCTTCCAGCAAATTCCTGCAGGATTGCATGCACCAAAATTCAGAATTTTAAAGAAGAAGAAAGTTGTGCATCCATTGTCTCGGTTGACCGTTTCTTTGGATCAAATATGAGCCTTATTGGATATGATATGATATTATTTAGATCTGATCTGATATTTCTTGGTTTAGTATTTCAGGTTCATAAGCTTTCAGTACTGCTTGTAGCTATTCTCATTAATTTTGTAAAGAAACAAGTACCGCAAGTCTCGTACAAAACTGTTGCTAGGGATTTGATTTCATTTCACAGTTTTGGATATGTTGTGAACCTATTTATATCTGATTTAATTTCTGATATGATATTATTTGGTTCAAATTTTAAAATCCAAGAGCTTTCAGTCATGCTTGTAGCTGTTCTCACCAATTCCGGTGTGAAAAATCAAGTACCGCAATTTCTCTTCAAAACTGCTGCTGGGGATTTGGTGTTAGTTTCAAGTTATGAGCTTATAATATTTTATTTTGTGAATGATTATATATTTTTAAAGCTATATCAGACTATGGAGCTCAATAATTTTCTCTCCATGGTCCCATTGCTTCTCTACCATTGATCAGATGCTCATGTCCTCACAGAAATAGTAAAGAGGAAGACATTCTGCATCCACCTGAACACTTGCTCCTAACACTTGGGGATGATTTTACCACTCATGGTTTTCTGTTCATGGTTGAAATATATCAGTTTCTTGATTGTTCCTCACATGTTCTGAATCCTCAAGAACCTTTTCTCACTTATTAATTGATTTCAGTTGCTCTACATGGGTCCAATCTTCATTCGACAATTGTCTATATTTCTGATTTAGTTGAGCATATCATTCTTATTCCAAAGAGGAAGATTCCCCTAGAAATAATGATGGAGAGGTTCACATGCCAAGTCCCAGGATACCTATTCTCAAAAGAACCAGATTGATCCTTATTCTACCTGCTTAATTAGAGGGGGGGGGATTTTCTCCATGTGGTTTTTCCCCAGCTCCTTTGTTATACACCTGAATGGCACCTCTCCGTCCGAGCGCTAACTTCCCTCAGGTTGGCACACAAAAGGACACTTATGGATAGAGGTTTTCCCATATTCACTATACCTCGGCTTATGATGAAGTACATTACCTATACACCCAGCTGGTTACTTTTCCATTTTACCCATGTTAAGTTGTATTCGCGACTCTCTATACTGACAACTCGTGCATCATTCGCGAGTCTCCTTCACAGCAAGTCGCGAATCCTTGTATTCGCGGGTTGCTATTATGCATAGTCACGAATCATTCATGGGTTTCTCTACTACAGACCCACGAATGCATCCCTCAACATTAAAATATAAAATCACGTGCTAATGGGAGATTAGTTAAGCCATTTACCTTAATCTCCTTAACTACTATAACCTCCCTAACCTTCGAGAACTGCCTGATTTCACCCATATAAATACAGGCCTTTGGGAGGGTGTTGGGAGTAACACTTGAAGAGAAAAGTTATGCTAGTGGATTGGCTACAAAAATCTTTAGAGCAGAGAAATCAGAATCTTTTGGTGATAGAGGAGTCCTTGTCTCAGGCATTGGGTTGTAACCTAAACTCTTTCCTTTGTTGATAATAAAGAGATTACTTCTTCCATATGTGTTTCATATCTTGTGGTTTGATAGATGTTTACATTCTAGGTATATGTAATTTATCTAACCTGCTTATACATATATGAATCATCTTGTATCTGGAAGAGTGTCCTTTAACAGGTGAAAGAGGAACTATCCTGGAGACTTTTGGAGTGGAGCAGAGAGGAAGAATCTAAGCAAGGATCGACCTTTGTTTAACCAAGTAAGTCCTTCTAACTTCCTATTTCCTATTTTGCACTTTAGAAGTCAAATTGTCTGCAAGTAACTGAGTATGTTGGTAACCCCAGATCTAGGTTATTAGGTGTATTATCCTGTACAACAGAACTGGAGAATCTGTTGGGGATGCCTAGTTTGCTGTAGGTCATTTTCTGTCTTCCTGACCAGTGTTTGCTTGGTAGTCTGTTTGTGATTTTTATCCTACTTCTTACTTGCTTCAGAATTTGAAGGTCTTAGGGTTTTTTCTCTGTGTTTGAGAAAAAAATTATACCCATTCGTGGGTTGTTCCACTGGACAGTCGCGAATTAAAAGTTGCATTCGCGGGTTGCTCTACTGAACAGTCATGAATCATTCGTGAGTTTTCCTTATAGACAGTCGCGCATACTTCTGGAAATTGTGATTTTTTGAGTAAGAGTTTGCTTGTTCTTTTGCTTATTATATGTCCTATTTCCTGAGAAGACTTTCTTTAAGGGTGCTGTAGAGTTGTTTGAATGTCTCAGGTGATCACATCTCTTTCTTTTTGAAAGCTTCTGGGTTCTTTTTACTTGACTTATTTACTGTTTCTATCCTGAAGTATTTGGCTTGTTTAGGTGATTGGTTTAAGTGTCTTAGTCCAGATCAGTGATCAGGGTCTTGGGCTCTGTCTTTTCCAGTCTGTTTACTGTCAGTTGCTGGTTTGCACTTACCTTTTAAAGTTTGCAGTGATTTTGTGTCATTGTTTCCACCCAAGCTAGGGTTCCTAGCCTGCTTTGCTTGCTGGTCTTTTGGCCCTGTTTGCTTGTTTGCTTCAGTTTGTAGTTTTTATACAGTCTGTAAGTGTCAAGTTTACTCAAGATTCAGTGCATTATAGTTGCATAGTAAATTTTTGAGCATTTTTTAAAGTGAAAACAAAACATAGTTAATCTTTTGCATAAGTAGTGTTTGATTTCAGTTTAAAGAGTATTATCTCAGAAAAATACAAAAATATAGGCTTAATTTCTCTTATTAGTGCTTTTAATTCATTAATACATATTTAAAAAAATGAAAAGAAGTTTATTTTATAGTGCTAGTTTGCTTTGAATGCACCTTTGATTTCATTTATCTTCTGCTGAGTCAAAACACCATACAGTCCATCACATCCATTTCCTCTTGAGTAAGAAACAACCCTCTAAAATAAACGCTTAATTTAAAATTTACTAGCAAATTTTTATTTCTAGGGCCTTTTCACCTACTAGCTTAGGCTAGACTTGTGGGATAGGGAGTGTAAACTTCCCACAAGTTATAAACTCAGACGTAGTGGACCATTCTTTAGGTAAACCCTTGATTCTATCACTGTATCTGGGAAGCTCCTCTCAAACGAGAGTTAAGCACTAGGCCGCGTGGAGACTTGGACAGAGGAGATAGCCCTCCGAATCCTTGTCAAAATGTAACCCAGGAATTTTATGCATCTGGGGATTCTGTCCTAGACAGAGTTTCAGGCTCAGCTACCCTGCCCATGCGTACGAGTTCGGCTGATGACTGTCCCCCCAGACAGCTGGTATTGTCAAGGTAGCCTTAGTCTCTTGTCTTTTTAGGGCTCATACCCAGGTAAACCGGAAGGTTATTTCTGGTTCACCTTGAACGGACTTGGAAGGTAACCCTTGTGGAAAGTGTAGGAGGGCAGTTGGGTGATTCCTCCGCTTGTGCCTAAGAACCCCTCAAGGATGCCAAGTAACTGTTCATCAGCTTTCTTCGGGAAAGCATATCTTTATACCTTGGTTTGATTGCTTGAGACTCTAGGATATTTTTAGTGTATGCTCTTTGGTTTGCTTGTGTTTAGTTGGCCTTAGGGTGTGATTAGTATAATTCCTAATTCTAGAGGACCAACTGCTTAGAAGGTCAAGAAGGTTGAGAAACCTTCCTCCTCTCACCACATTGGAGCCTCCACCTTTACCCCAAAGGCAGAGATTAAGCACAGGTGGTTCTTTTGAACCAGTAGGAGTAAGCGAGATTCTTGGTGAACCAGAGTTAATAGCTAACTGCTTTGACTTAGACATGATTGAGGTAGAAGAATTGTAGACTGACGAGTTTACAAGAAATTATAATACCCCCTTGACTGATCTGAACGATCCAGTGATCGTGCAGGTTAGACCTTTTAGTTCACCAGTGTTAGGTGTCCCTCTAGGTAGAGTCATGTCTTCTTCGAGAGAAAGTTCATTTGTCTTCACCTCAACCATTCCGGTTGAAGGGGTACTACCTCCCCCGGTTAGTGCCCCTAGATCTAGTTTACCTTCCACTCCCTTAACTCCAGCAAGCCGGGTGGTCCAACCACCGATTTACTCGAACATTGGAGGTACTTTTGGTGATATGGTTACTGGGATCCCCAGTATACCTACAATCCCTTCTTCCTTCCCTTACACTACCTAGAGTGGTCCGGTGGGATCCTCGGCCTTTTTCCAAGGATTCTTTTGGAATGGGGGGCACATCCCCCCATCCAGTCCATATGTAGGTCCACCTCCTTCATATGTAGGAGTGCAGTTTGGAAGCAACACCTCTTATGGGAAAAACTTCCAAACCCCTATTTCGGTCCCATACTCGAGCTCCCCCTTCTCTTTGTTTAGTGGAGGGATACCTACTCCAGTCTTTCAGACCCCTACTTCTATGGGGATGGCCTGAACCACTTACACTGCACCTCCCACCCATAATCCGGTGGCCTACGGATGGAATCCGTTCCAACGAAACCTTCCCACTTCACAACCGATGTCTGGGGGCAACCCCTCTTTTACCTTTGGACATTCGGGGGCAGGACCTTCGAATCTCCAAGTTGACACATCTAGTACACCGGCTAGGCCTAAACTTCCTTTTCTGGCAACTTTGAACTTGCCAGACTTATCAAAGTTGATGAATGAACCGGTGAGGCATGACCCCTTGTGGCCACTTGTTCCCACCAAATTGCCCTCGGATATCCCTAAATTTGAAGGTAAAGCTGGTGAAGATCCTGGGGCACATGCCACCACCTTCCATTTATGGTGTTCTTCCAACTCATTGAATGAAGATTCAGTGAGATTAAGGATGTTCCAGAGGACCTTGACAAGAATTGCAGCAAAATGGTATATCGAATTACCTTCTGCTTCCTTTAGTAGATTCTGGGACTTGGCTACTGCTTTCATTAGCCACTTTCAGCTTCCAGTCTGATACGATTTCGGAACAGACTTATTGTACACCTTTAGAAAAAACAAGGAAACCCACATCTTGGATCATATCCAAGAGTGGAGGAGGCGAAAGAGCCTTATCAAAGCCACCATCCCTCCTGATTTTCTATTAGAATGGTTCCTTAAATCATTATTTCCCTATATATCTAAGGATGTTTCCATATCAGGAGTGACTAGTAAAGAAGAATCCATACTCAGGGCCCATCAGTTGGACTTGATTTATTCACAGTCTGGGATCTTATATGAAATCATCCCTGAGGCACCTAGGCCTTCTCATGAGGCCGAGAAACCTAAGCATGGACCCCATGCCGATGGTGTGGTTGGGTCTGTTGATTCTCCCACTGTAGAGTCTTTGACAAAACAAATTCATAAATTATATGTCAAACAGTCTATGGTGGAGGTAGCAAAGTCTGCCCCCTCTCCCCAAAATGCAAATGTTTTTGCTCAAACTTCTCAAAAGGGAAATCAGCAGTCCGACGGTAAGAAGAAGAAGGGCAAAAAAGGAGACGGAAACCAAAACCAAAACAAGCCTAAGCCCGCAAACAATGCTGATGGGGCAAAAAAAGATAAGAAGAAAGTCAAGTTCCCTTTGGAACAAGCTCATAAGCTATTGAAAACCCAACCAACGACTGTCCTAAAGGATCCTTTTCCCCAAGGACAGAATTCTGCATCAGCTTCTACTGTAGCAGGGGGCAGTCAAACTGCTCCTGACCCTAATTATATCAACATGGTCAGATCCTCAACTTTGTTGCAAACCAGGAACAAGAACTATGAGAAAGAGACTCCTGAGACGGGTAAAGCTGTAGGTGAACCTTCCAACCCGCTCACTATAGAGAAACCTACAGAAATAATGCCAAAGTTACCGAAGGGTATCTTTAAGAAGACTTTGCATAATCCCAATAGGGCTGCTTCTAACTACTCAGTGGTTGAAGACCTAGCTCAAACCCCATGTGCAATGTCAGCTTTGGAGGTGCTACAGAGTTGTCCCACCCAGCGGGATGCCCTCTTGGCAGCTTTAGGTAGCATGGACTCTACGAGTCCCACGGTGAAGTTTCCTTTGTCGGATGTCAAAATTCGCCTCCCTTACCATGTAGCCCTATCGATCGATGTTTTCCATGGTGGTAAGACCATTGGAAGGGAAGTTGTAGATGAGGGAGCCTCTACATGTGTTATGTCCTTGGTTTGTTGGAAAGCTCTAGGATCCCCAGAGCTGGTCCCATCAACCACTTTACTTACTTCTTTCGATGGAAGGTCTTTCCGTCCACATGGTATCTTGCCAGCTTTTGAGATTAAGTTGGCAGGCAAAGCAGTGTCTGTTGAAGTTGAAGTGATTGATGCTCCCTTGGACTATAATTTGCTTTTGGGTAGGAATTGGACTTATGCAATGACTGCTGTTGCATCAGCTGTCCTTCGTGTTGTGGTTTTTCCACATGAGGGCAAGTTGGTTAATGTTGACCAACTTGATTTTACTCGAAAGGGCCATTTAGAGTCTAAGGAATCCAATGTACCATTGGTTGATTGGAGCAAGCCTGCTGCTTTGAGCTTGGGGGCTGGACTGTATACATCATTGATGGGCACGTTTGATATCCCAGCCCCGATTAAATATATCGGTTCCACTAGTGTGGGGAAGTCCATCGCTTCGGTGGTGGATAGGACTGATCCTTGGGTTCTCCCAACCCCCCAAGAACTGGAGGTGCCCTTATCAGCAGTGGAAGTGGCATATCAAGCTGTTACCCAGGCCACTGTTGATTCTATTCCAGATCCTCTCACAGTCTCGGATGATCTGGAAGAAGCCTATTTGCTCGCATGGGCGAAAAACTCTTTACATTCCATAGATTGCTTAGAAACGGTTTTACCTTCAGATGAAGCTATTTTGGAAGCTATGTGTGCACATGAGAAGATATGTGGGATCTTCATCATCGGTCTTATTTCCTTCCAGAGCTAAGCAAGATAGAAGACCAAGAGTTTCATGTGAGACTGCCTGGAGATGTTGATATACCTGTCAACCCTTTGCCTAGGGAAGGAGTGTTTGCCGAGGGGAATATGGAAAACATTTCCGCTACTATACCTATCAACATTTTCGTCAACCCAGATGTCGTGGAAAATATCTATATAGGAGCAAACTGCTCTCTAGAGGAGATTGCTATCCATACTTCCCTATTCAAGGAATTCCGCGATGTCTTTGCTTGGTCATATGAGGAGATGCCAGGCATTGATCCATCTATTGTCCAACATGAAATCCATACCTACCCTGATGCCAAGCCGGTTTGGCAGAAATTACGCCCCGTGAACCCGCGTAAAGCGGCGGCTGTGAAGGCAGAGGTTGAAAAGCTGTTGAAAGCAGGTTTCATATATGCCATTGCTTTGACTGAGTGGGTGTCCAACCCAGTTCCTGTTGATAAAAAGCAAGGGACTATTCACATCTGTACTGACTTTCAAGACCTTAACAAAGCTTGTCCTAAGGACAATTACCCCACACCATTCATTGATCAGATCATAGATGCTTGTGCGGGGAGTGAAGTCTTTTCGTTTATGGATGGTTTTTCCGGCTATAATCAAATCCAAATCAAACCGGAAGACCAGCATAAAACTGCTTTTATTTGCCCTTGGGGTACATTCGCTTATAGAAAAATGCCCTTCGGATTGAAAAATGCGGGGGAAACCTTTCAACGAGCCATGAACTTCGCTTTTCATGATATAAAAGCCATTGTCGAGCCTTACCTAGATGATCTGCCCTCTCATTCTCAGAAGAGGATCCAACATCCAAATCATTTACGGTTGATTTTTGAGAGATGCAGATACTGTAAAATTCGCTTGAATCCCCACAAGTGTGTATTCTACGTTGAGTCAGGGAGACTACTAGGATTCATTGTTTCCAGTAGAGGCATCCAAGTGGATCCACTAAAAGTTGAGGCCATTGTAAATCTGCCTCCTCCTCGTACTCTCAGGCAACTTCAGAGTCTACAAGGAAAGTCTAACTTCCTTCGACGTTTTATCGTTAATTATGCCAAGATCACGAAAGGTTTCATGCGCCTTCTCAAACAGGACACCCCTTTTGTATGGTATGAAACCGCACAACTTGTGTTCGAGGCATTGAAAAAAGCCTTGTTGTCAGCTCCTTTATTACACCCACCATATTATTCTAGGGATTTTATATTGTATCTGGCCGCATCGGAGTCTACCATTGGGGTAGTGCTTGTTCAGGAGGACGACAAGCTCATTGAGCATGTCATTTATTATATTAGCCGTGCTTTGGTTGGGCCTGAGCTCAAGTACTCCCACGTCGAGAAGTTAGCCTTAGCGGCTGTGTATGCTGTACAGAGGTTGCGGCACTATATCTTACTGAGGACCACTACTGTAGTGGCGGATGTAAACCCTTTCCAATATGTTTTATCCCGACGGATTTTTGGGGGAAAGTTCAATAAATGGATAGTCATTCTCCAAGAGTTTGACTTGGTTTTTCAATCCGCTAAATCCAAAAAGTCCTTAGTGTTTGCTGAGCTTATAGCAGAGTTTCCTACAGAAGAAGATGTAGTGATTGAGGATGACTCATTCCCAGATGAGCACATCTTCCTCATACCAACCTCTGATCCTTGGTACGGAGATATTCTTATATATCTCCAGACTTTGAAGTTTCCTGCCACTTGCTCTAGGGAAGACCGACGTAAGTTAAGACTTCATGCTAAATACTACCTCATAATAGGAGATACTTTATATCAAAGAGGGGTAGATTCAGTCTTGCATCGATGCCTTACTCATGAGGAAGCGGAGATTGTCCTAAATGATTCTCATAGTGGAGCATGTGGGGGTCATTTATCTGGGTTAGCAACGGCCCAGAAAATCTTGCGTGCCGGTTATTTCTGGCCCACAATATTTAAAGATTGTGTGGAAGCTGTGAAGCGCTATCATCTGTGTCAGCTTTATACCAGAAAAATGTGGTCACATCCTACTCCCTTGTTTCCCGTTGTCTCGGTAGGCCCCTTCATGAAGTGGGGGATAGATTACATGACATGCAACCCAGCCTCGGATGGGGAGCATAAATACATCATTGTCGCTGTAGACTATTTTACAAAATGGGCAGAGGCAATGCCTACTTTTAAAGCCGACGGGGAAACAAAAGCTTTCTTCATTTTCAATCAGATTATTGCAAGGTTCGGTATTCCAAAGGTGATTGTCACTGACCATGGTAGTCATTTCCAAAATCACATGATGATTGAACTAACCACCATGCTCGGATTCCGATAAGAACATTCTTCTCCATACTATCCGCTAGCAAATGGTCAGGTTGAGGCTGTAAACAAGACTTTAAAAACTATTCTTAAACGAACTATTAATGCAGCCCGCTCCAATTGGCACATCATGTTATACCCTGCTCTTTGGGCTTATCGAACCAATGTCAATACTGCTACGGGTTTTTCCCCCTTCCAACTCGTTCACGGGGTGGAAGCTATTACACCGATTGAATGCGAAATCCCATCTTTGCAGATAGCTATTCATGTGTTACCTGACACAACTGAGCTTGAAGAACGCTTGGTCCACTTAGAGCACCTTGATGAACAGCGTAGAGATGCGCTGACTGCGAACCAGGCTCACAAAAATAGGGTTATAACTCAATATGATAAATCGGTCAAGCCTAGGATTTTCTCTGAAGGGGAACTTGTCTTGCTCTGGGACTAAGATAAAGAACCTCTGGGGGCAAGAAAGTTCAAAGCCATGTGGTTAGGACCCTATGTCGTGTCTAAAGTACTGAGTAAAGGTGCATATGAATTCGTGGATTATGATGGGAATAAGCTGCCCGAGCCTAGAAATGGGCTCTACTTGAAGAAGTACTACGCTTAGGCTTAGCACTTTTTCTTGTATATTAGTGTATGTATTTTATGTACATTAGGTTGTCAGTTTTTGTTTTTTATACTATCTATTGGTTGTTGCAGATGTCTTCCGAAATGTATGTAGGTTTCGTTGATGGCACCAGTTGCCACACTTGTAACCTAGCTTCGGCAGCATGGGTTATCTATTCTCCCACAGGACAGCTTGTTTCCATGGGTGGCGCTTGCCTAGGTCCTGCCTCTAATAATGTTGCTGAATATAGGGCCGTTATTGAGCTCTTATGGGATGCTTCGTCACGTGGCATTACCCAGCTTGAAGTCCATTTGGATTCCTAGTTGGTTTTTTCCCAGCTCAATCGAGCTTATCAGGTATGAAATCCTACATTGTTACGTCAGTTCATGCAAATTCGTTTGTTGGAAAGACAGTTTGAAGTTATTACTTTTAATCACATTCCAAGAAATCATTATTCTTTATCTGATGCATATGTTAATTACATTTTAGATTGGCATCTCACACACACTTCATAAATATACAACACATACATAAAAAAGACTTGTAAATAAGCTGACAACCACAAATATATATATATCTATATTTATATATATATATATATATATATATATGTAAATATCTGTTCATACATAGGACAGATCGAGTCTGATCCGTAGATCCAAATATACAAAATATACAAAAAATGGATCATCATCCATCAAAATGCTCTAGAACTATGACTGCCCGCCATGGCCACTAGGACCTCCTTGGTCCCCGTGATCTCTGTGCCCCCTGGCTTCCTCAGCCTCCTCGGCTGTGGCAGCCTCCACCGCATCCCTGTATACAACTACTGCTCTCGCTACCCGTCTGAAAAGACGTAGCCAGGCCGATGGAACCCCAACTACGAACTCCTACATAGCTACAGGGAGATGCTCTATCCGTATCGTGGGTACTCGCTCAGTCAGTCTGCCTAGCTTTGTCTCGAGTAACCTGATCAATCCGGGGTCTCCCCCTGCAACAGGACGTAGGAAGGTACGTGGGTGCCCTACAGGGTGGACTGGTCCAATATCTACATTTTGACACATGACGCAGATTAGATTTGTGCATATGTATATATACTATCATTAGAAAACTCATAAAAATTTGATAATGATAAAAAATTAAAAAGGTACTTACCCATCTCTCCCCATGCTCCTCCTGGAGGGAGGACTAGGTCACGGTCACCTTGGAAATCCATTCCAGCGTATGGAAAATGCTCCAACGTCGGCACTTGTCGTTCCCACCATGTATAAAAATCATCGTCGTACATGCTATGTACTACGTCTCCTCCTCCTTGGTGGAGGAAGATATCTCCCCACCTGCTCAGCCTTGGTTGACGTGGATGTGAGACCTGTAATGGTACCACAGGGCTCATAGCCGGCACCCTC
The DNA here is from genome assembly GCA_001517045.1 of Pseudotsuga menziesii. Taxonomy (NCBI): domain Eukaryota; kingdom Viridiplantae; phylum Streptophyta; class Pinopsida; order Pinales; family Pinaceae; genus Pseudotsuga; species Pseudotsuga menziesii. The sequence continues at coordinate 124,068 of LPNX010901196.1, forward strand.
TCAAAGAAGAACGCAACCAATATACTAGCATAACCAAAGTTCTTACGTCTTACCCTCCTACAGTTGGATAATTGCCTCTTCATGATGGGGGAAATTCCCGAGCACCAGTCATAGAGTGTGCCTCTGAAGCAATCATCCGCCACCCTCATCTGAGTCCTAGTGGCCATATGCAACCCTGCTGACCCTGACAGTCTGACAATAGTACTGGCTAATACCTGCAGTGTCACGTCCTGAATATCTGCAATGAGAACACTATTGCCCTTCTTTTGAGTACCCGGCCTACAGAATACATCGACATAGTTCTGGATGCTCAAGGGTTCACCACCCCTGCTAGTGCCCTCCAGGTTCACCGGTGCTCCCCGATGTGACAACCCGGTTATGAAGTAGATGTCCTCTACGGTAAGCTCCAAAGTCTCCCCTTGGATATTGAACATCCCTAGGTCATGGTCCCAATAGTTGACCAAAAACTCTAATATGCAGACATTGGCCCACATTGGTGATGTGCAAAAGAACTTGAGTAGCCCAGTATTCCTCAATGCTTGGATGGTAGGTGGACTTTGGAGAGCCGCTTGGTCCATCATCTCGTGTTCCCTCTCCCTCCACTCCAGCACCATGATTTTCCTGACAAATAAACATAGTTTGATTCAGTAATCCATCATAAAAAATTAAAAATTTTGACTATTTTTAAAGCATTTGCATATCGCGCGGCATTCGCGACTATCCATTGGGACAACTCACGAGTCATTCACGACTTTCCTATTGAGCAACTCGCGCATGTAACGTGTATTCGCGGCTTTCCAGCTTAGCAACCCGCGAATGCATTTTGCCACTTTATTAAATGATGAAATATACTGAATTAACCATTAATTTTAAAATTTGTTTGGATCAAATTGAAGAGCTCAAGGTGTAGATTTACCTGAAGCTGACGGATCTGAATTCCGATAGTCCAATTGTCCACAGCAAGCGATCAAAGATAGAGGGTAAAACTTTCCTTTTTGGTTCAAAAAGTACAAATGGTGAGAAATGTTTTAATTTTCAAACTATTTATAGAAATAATATTTCGTAAAGTGGGTATTTTTCTATAGTTTGAAATGTCAATTGACTAATGTCACCCCTTTTGTGCCTCGGAACAGGTTTACCAACTTTTTCAAAGTGTTGATGCTTCTATAGGGAGGTTTTTGCTCTTTCCAACACATGTTGGCATTTTCTCACTCCACATTAACCTTAGTATGCAACATTTTGCCATGGACTATGGTATTCTAAGCCATTAGTCCCTTGTCTCTACCATTGTTTTTCCGTGGCTAGGATCCCTTTTTCATGAGTATCATTCTTATATGCCATTGCCATCCTTTGGTACTCATTCCATCACTATTTCAGGCCCAGGGGTTTCCTCATAGCTATTTTTCACGCCAAATAGAGCTTATTATGAATCTCTCTTTACAAGCTATCCCTTTATAGGACTCCCCGACCTTATGGAGTTTCTTTAGGCCCAGGTCTGACTCCTTCAAAACAGACTTGACTGCCGAGTTATCTCGTCCGTTCAAGCTCATTAAGAATATGTGAATGGGCATCCGCATTGGTGGTAGGTTATCTCTTTCTCAGACCATGCGGAATAGTACGAGAAAGGATCACTCTCTTTTCTTCGAAATTGAGAAGAGTATTCTCAGGTATAGGTTTATCACTTTTCCGGACCCGAGGGACTAAATTTACGGAAAAGGAACACCCGGTTTGAGCTTAGTTTTCTCTTTTTCGTTCTCTGGACCCAAACATGAAAAAGATTCTGAGTGTACTTTGTGTCTTTGTCATGCTCGTTAAACACTCAAGAACAAAGCAACGAGTTTATTGTTGTAAGCCCCATTTCTCGTAACCAAATGGATCTTTCCGAGTGATCTTTCTTTCCTTCACACTCGTAAGACTCAAGCTATTTATGTTGTTATGGAAGGAGCGTTGGGTAGGTGGTAATTTAACCTTTTTTGGACCTTCCCGACTAAGTACGAAAAAGGTTCACCTTTTCTTCTTCGGAAGT
>LPNX010901196.1:164568-192386 GCA_001517045.1 Pseudotsuga menziesii
AGTAGTGGCACCCCCGGCAGAACAACATCAGACACCACCACCAGCACAACAACCAGTTCAACAAACAACTCCTCCGGCTAGTCAGACTGTCGACCCAGCTCAGACCCTGACAGGGGAAGTCGAGGAAGACAACCCTGAATATGCTGTGTCTCGGAGCATTCTCAAGAAACTGGCAAAGGAGATCGCCATTGCCAGAAGGAACATCAAACTGCAGAAACGTCAGCAAGGCAAAGGTAAGCGCAAGCTTGTCCTTGCTGACTCCACAGATGACGAAGACGAACTGGCAGCCTCAGCACTCGATATTGTCGAGGATGCCAGGGTAAATAAAGTAACTGTTGAAACCCAGTTTCAACGTTTTGTCAAAGCAGGAGCACCGGAAGGCCGACCGAAGAAGGCCAAAACAACACCACTATCCGAAGATGTGGTCGACCTGGTGTCGACTCCTCCCCCTCCATCTCCGACTCAAATAGTCGAGGAGCAAGCACCAGTGCAGCAGACCGACATGTCCCCCGAAGACTTTGCAAGAGTTATCCCTGAGGCACTCCGAGCCAGGGCAAGCTCGGACCAGGAGCTTAGAGCCTTCTTTGCAACACTGCCTGCACTGTTCAAAACAGCGCAGACAATCAAGACAACAACTCCCCTTAAAGCAAGCCAAAAGACATACGCACACCAAACAACTGTATTTACAAGGGTGCATGATGGTGGTGACATTGCGGGACATGAACAGACCTTCACCGACTACCAAGTCCCACCGGAAGAAGACATTATATCTTCTGACCAAAGTCCCCAACACCATTCTCCATCACCACCAGGATCAGGAAACCCTTCCTCCCCACTCCCAACACCCCCACCACCATCATCTCCACCACCTCCACCACCGCCTGATTCACAGCCGAGACCACCATCATCACCACAGCCGGAGGTGGACATACCACCTTCCCAAACCGAAAAACCCCCGACCACTGAACCAACCCCTCCGACACACACCCCTTCGACCTCTGATCCACCTTCCACTTCTGCCGGTCCTCCCGACAAACCAACAGAGCAAGCAAAGGAGCCAACAGAACCTCTTCCTAGACCCGATCAGATAAGGATCAGCTTACGGGACGTAAGCTCGTTGACCGACTCAGAGGTTGGCCAGCTACTCAACACCCTAGCAAAAGAGTCGAAGAGGAGGACGACCCGACTAAGGAAACAACTCAAGGATAAGGAGACAGAAGAAGTTAAGTTCCTCGACAAGTGCAGGTCTCTTGTACAGACTGTTACCCTAGGACCTGTCGAAGATGCTACCGACCGACCGCTGGACAGAGCATATCAGCTGTTTGAAGGTTTGGTGTCGACCATACAGACCCACCTCCACGAGACTAAGGCCGGGCAAAAAGAAGAAACTGTCCGACTGCTCCTGACTCAACACACAGCATTCTCGGAGGCTCACAAACTTCTACAAGACCACATGGAGGAATCCATTGTAACTGAGGAAGTACTCCGAGATTGGCCTACTCATTATGGGCAGGTCTATAGTCAGACGAGGCAGACCAGACAAGGCATTCAGGCCTTGGAAAGAAGGAAGTCGACTGAGACAGAACTGAGGCAGACAATCGAGGATCAAATAGTGATGGAAAACACTAAGCTGCAGCAGTTGGAACGTGAGGCACACCAGTGGGTTCAGCAAGCCCTTCCCAACTTGGATAAAGTCGACAACATCTGTCCGCAGATGAAGAGACTCCTTGAGACTGCGGAAGAACACAATCAGCTGCTGGGCCCCAACATGGAAAATATTGCAGAAATGGCAATGGCAGAGAAGATGTCGGTACTCTCAAATCTTACTACTCTGACTATCGACATTCAGAAAGCCTTGCAGACATGGACGGACTTTCAACACCAGCTTTCCATCACAGCACTAGTAATAGTCGAAGTCTGTGTGCAGAAGAGACCAACTATTCGCCTGCACAGCCCACCTCAGTAGCAGTCTCCCTTTGCAATCTAATTCTTGTACTTCTAGTCTATTTTGTTTTTACCTCCCTCTTTCTTCGGGACGAAGAAATGTTTTGTTTGTGGGGGAGATGTAGAAGGAGCAAGTCGACATAAGTCGACTTGAATGAAGACCGACTTAGTCGATCAGCCGACTAAGTCGAGACCGACTACGTTGGTCGGCTGAGTAAACACAGTAGTTAGTCTGTTAACTAATAGTCGTGCCGGTTCGGTGAACCGACAGGTAGTTATGATTGTAACTGTTTGTAACATGTATATTAGGCTGTTGAGCCACACAAGAACACAGTTCAGTTCTTGGCTTTGTATGATCTATTGAGAATAATATAATCTGTTCATCATATCAGTTCTTGTCTCTTGCATCTGTGTATATTTTTGTATGTATTATTGGTAACCTTATGTGATCAGTGGGATTACAACAACAACCAAGAAATTCAATTCATAACCTAGGGTTTAATTCAATTGTAACAATTTGATAATTTGAGTATTGTTGATTCGCCTCCTAAACTTGTCTGGAAATCATCCTAGCTATCCTCTTTACAATTCTAATATATACCTTAAACTACCCTAACCATACACTACCTAAATTGTTGCTGGTTGAAAATAATACGTCATAAATAATCTACCTAAACCTCATCATTACCCTCTCATACCATGTCCTAAACCATTCTAGACTACCCTCGAACCTTACCCTACCATATTAACCTCATACTACAAATTTTGAGTTTAAATCATTTATTTATTGCTGCATTTTAAAGAAAATCTGAATTTTGTTAAAATACTTATTGCTTATTATGAAGGTGCATTGATTGGACATAAAGGGTAAATCATAATTCCATGTAATATCATATATTGGTGCTTGAAACTTGCTACAAAACACATACAAATCTGAACTCTATACTGATGATTTCGATTGACATTGAGATTAAATTTTTCACATAAGTATCTTCATTTTCCCCTCTTTAAATTCTGAGTTTTGGGGCTAATTTCACACATTGGTATTTGCATTTGTGAACATATGAAGTAGTAAGTAGTTCATATTAAGCCCTATAAAAGTAGTTCATGTATGTGCATAGCCTAGGTATATGGCCTTTTGGCTTCTGCTTAAATTATACTAATCAATATAATGATCTAAACCTAAAGAGGTCATAAAACCCCAGTTCCATCTCATAACTTGTGAACCCTAGTTATTCATGCAATTTGTAGTTCATGAAACCCTAGTTGGTTTTGAATTTGTAAGTGTAGCCTAGGGTTATATGGACTTTTGGTTAATACTTTCATGAAAATAACATATCCTCTGATATCTATACTCATGGATTTCTTATAATTCATGAAACCTTGGTTGGTTTTGCTTGTAATTCATGTACATGTGTTTCTACTTCTAAGTCATGCAGGCATGTGAACTTCCACTTGTGATCCATGTTCAACCCTATTCATTTTGTTTCATGTATGTGCATAGCCTAGGTATATGGCCTTTTGGTTTCTACTTAAATGATACTAACCAATATAATGATCTAAACCAAAAGAGGTCATAAAACCCTAGTTCCATTTGGATGCATCCATGGAGCTGGGTTACACTTTTTGGCAAAGCGCTTTCAGAAAAAACACAAAAATGTACCTCGATCAAGTAATTTTTAAACCCTCGATCGAGGTCATAAAACCTCGATCGATGGTTTAACAAAACCTCGATCTAGGTTTTAAGAATACCTCGATCTAAGTTTTAAGACCTCGATCTAGGTTTTAAAAAAACCTCAAACTTGGTTTTGAGACCTCGATCTAGGTTTTAAAAAAACCTTGATTGAGGTTTTAAGGTCGTGCTCGAGGTACTTATGCAAAAAAAATTATAAAAATAGGTTTAAACGGTAGCTCGATCGAGGGTTTAATAAAACCTCGATCGAGCTTATTTAAAAACCTTGATTGAGGGATGTTAATACCTCAATCGAGGGCCTGCAAAACAGAGAATTATCCCTATTACAAGAAAATCAATGTTTCTCTGTGTCTTCTAGGGGTGTAAATCCTGCCATTCATGGAACATAACTGAGTGAACTTCATACCGATAAATTCATCACCCAATCCTCTATCCATTGAGGTATCATGCACACATTTTGGAATTCATATGGATTTTTTTTTTAATTAGTTTTAAAACTTACACTAAGAAAAACTCACAACAACTTCGAAGCATCTCAAAGAAAAATACGCACGGTTAAAAATACACATCCAAAAATTTATTAGAAATGCACAACCCACACATTGACGCGCCCTCTTCAAAATGGTATCTTTGGTTTTTTAATTTTTGAAAACAGTGAAAAAAAGTTGGGATGGACACACATGTGTATAAAATGATGTTGAAATCAAATGCGGTCACTTTTGAAAAATAATAAATAATTGTATATTGTGAAATAAATTAACAAAACAAATATGCAAACCACAATGCATTTTGTGTAGATCATGCTCATATATATATATTTTTAATTATTAATGTAAGATTGAATTATTGGGGTTGGACATGAGTGACTTATTAACTTATTCAAATTTTTAAGGTCACATAGTTCATTAAATGCGAAATTTCACACATTAAATGACATCAAAATATTTTTAAAAATATATCATTGGGAATCCAACATAATATTCTACAATTTGTTTTTTTATTGCAAGTCAAAACTCACATGAAATATATACGTTTTGAGGGCTTCTATGTAGCACATGAGTAAAAATTCAGGTTTTCAGCACCAAATTTGGCCAAAAAGTGTTACCCACCTTCATGGAATCACCCATCTCATAACTTGTGAACCTAGTTATAGTATGCAATTTGTAGTTCATGAAACCCTAGTTGGTTTTTAATTTGTAAGTGTATCCTAGAGCTATATGGCCTTTTGGTTTCTACTTAAATGATACTAACCAATCTAATTTGATATTAAAACCTAAAGAGTTCATAAAACCCTAGTTTGTGTTCCATGTTTCAATTTGTGAACCCTACTTTTATTATGCGGGTTGTTGGATTATTTTTTAGTACAAGAATAATATAGCTTGTGATCTCTAGACATGTAGTGTTTTCTTAATGCTGAAACATGTGTTTTCTTAGTGATATCTAGACACACTGGGCCATGAAAACATGAGGGAGAGGGCCACCTAGAGGTAATCGCATTATAGGAGACCAACGGAGTTGACGGTTCATCGATACGACCTCAGGTTTTAGAGTTATGTCAAGTTGAAAGTCACATGAAAATGTCGTTCAGGGACAGTTGGTGACTTTCGGTTCGAGAGCGAAAAAACAAATGGAGTAGAAAAATTGCATGTCATTGGCTCTTACAAGTATGTATGGGAAAGAATGATATGGGAACGCTACCAAAATAGGAACAGTAGATGGTTTTGCATAGTTGACCCACTAATGCAAGAGTTTCATTGAAGGAAACTGAGCAAAACCCTAGTTTACAAAATCAATGCACAATGAAGTCACTAAGCCATGAAAACATGAGGGAGAGGGACACCTAGAGGTAATCGCATGCCAAGAGACCAATAGAGTAGACAATTCATTGATCTGACGTTAGGTTTCCAAGTTATATCGGTTGAAAGTTGCATAAAAATTTCGTTCAGGGACACTTGGTGACTTTCAGTATGGGAGAGAAAAACCAAACAGAGAAGCAAAATTGCATGTCGTTGGATCCTGTAACTTTGTATGGGAAAGGCCAATATGGGAATCCTACCAACATAAGCACAGTCGAGGGTTTTGCAAAGTTGACCCACCAATGCAAGAGTTGCATTGAAGGAAACTGAGCAAAACCATAGTTTATGAAATCAATGCACAATGAAGTCACAGGGCCATGAAAACATGAGGGAGAGGGTGACCTAGAGGTAATTGCATGCCAGGGGACCAACAGAGTCTACAATTTGTCGATTTGACCTCAGGTTTCCGAGTTATGTAGAGTTGAAAGTTGCATTAAAATGTCATTCAGGGACACTTGGTGACTTTGGGTTTGGGAGCGAAAAAACAAATGGAGCAGCAAAATTGCATGGTGTTGGATCCTACAATTCTATATGGGAGCCCTACCAACACATGCACGGTCAAGAGTTTTGCAGAGTTGAACCACCAATACAAGAGTTGCATTGAAGGAATCTGAGAAAAACCCTAGTTTACGAAATCAATGCACAATGGAGTCACTGGGCCATGAAAACATGAGGGAGAGGGACACCTAGAGATAGTCACATGCCAGGATCCCAATGGATTCAATGGTTCATTGATCCGACCTCCATTTTATGAGTTATGTTGATTTTAAAGTCGCATGAAAATGTCATTCAAGGACACTTGGTGACTTTCAATCCGGGAGCAAAAAATGAAACAGAGCAGCAAAATTGCATGACATTGGCTCCTGTAAGTCTGTATGGGAAAGGCCAATATGGGAACCATACCAACATAGGCACATTCGAGGGTTTTTCATAGATGACCCACCAATGCAAGAGTTGTAAGAGTTGACCTAGCAATGTAATTAAATGTACATTAATATAAAAAACATAAAAAAAAATTAAATTGAAACAATGCAAGAGCATGTTATTTTCTTATTTATATTTGTTGGTGTATAAATACACCAGGTTGTTTTTAGCGCCTCCAATGTGCAATAGATCATGTTTGTTTCCTAGGAACATAAAAGGATAAACATTAGTACTCTCATAAGAGAATAAAGAAAACCCAATGAAAATGTGCAAACATTATTTATAGATAACTCACCTGAGTTTGTAGGATCATGTTTATAGTGTCCAGTATCCTCTAAATAGTATTATTTCTATGAATGGTATCCATCAATCACAGGTTAGTACATTGGGAATAAACTAAGGTTAAATAATTGAAATTGTGCTTCAGCATGCACTTTAAAGTTTAAAGAATGCATCTTACAATCTGGCCACACTAGAAAATCTAGTAACACCTGACAATGCACTCACTCAAGTAGGCCATCTTGATCATCTCTGTTGCCGATGGTGTCCATCAATATTTCGTGCTCTATATGAGGTAGCAAGTATCGTACATGTCACCTCTTTTTTTCTTCGAAAGTGTGCACAACTTGATTTTTATACCAACTACCAGGTTGGTGAAGTGGTATACAATAGCTCCCTGTCTATAATACTGATATATATACCCACCTTTCCTTTTTTGTTTTGCTTCTAGTTACAAGTACTCCCCTTTTATAACCATCGAGCCAGTTGGGAATTCAATATTTTCATCATATGTAACACGTTCGAGAATGGTGTGTTTCCCCTCTAAGCAACGTTACAACCAATAGCATTAGAGGAAATTTGAGGTCTAAAATGGGCCTCCTAAAGAAAATAATAAAATAATAGTTAAAATAATAAAATAATAGTTATGAATTTTGGAGGAAGAATGAAAAAAAACTATGTCTATTGTTCGTATTTTTGACATATCTCCCTATCTCCCTATGTTTTTACTCAAATTATGAGAAAGATAGCTCGTTGGATGCATAATTTAATTCCACATCCAACGAGTACCCACACTGCATACTTTTGACAGACCCCTCTACCCCAAAAACAAGAAATACCTGAAAAAACGTGATGATGACATCATCATCACATTTTTTCAGGTATTTCTTGTTTTTGGGGTAGAGGGGTCCTTTAAAAGTATGCACTGTGGGTACTCGTTGGATGAAAAATTAAATTCCGCATCCAACGAGCTCTCCTACTTGAAATTTGAGTAAAAACACAGGGAGATATGTCGAAGATACAAACAAAAAAAAGTAGTTTTCTTTTATGACAAATATGTCAATTGAACTTTTTTGGTTGACTCATTTTATTGAAATTCTGTTGGCTCTTGAATGCCAAATCAAAAAATTTATTGTTGGCGTGTTTTCTTATAAGGCCTATTTTAGACCCCAAATTTCCTCTAATGTCAGAACCCCATTCATTATTTTTTGGGGAAACCACTGCATATATATGACCCATGAAAGGAAATAGGTCGAGTTAACAATACATTTTTTAAATAAGGTCTTGCATGTAACATAAATTAAAGTTCTTTTAATATAAATGCTTGTATTGATTTAGGTACTATGAATTTGCTTTTTTGTACCTACTTGTATGAGATCCAATATGTGATCATAGTTTGTAGAAATATGTGTCTGGTCATATTCCAAATGGTCTATTTCATTGACCCCCTTGAAATCAGTGCCAAGTGTAACTAGATCCCATGGATCAACTGTATCTGTATACTCACAATCATCCCATTCATCGATGCTACGAGAATTGCAAAAGCAAGCCTTCAATCTTATCCAAATTTATAGGGTCAAGTTGTTTGAGCTTCTAATTGAATGAAACTGTCGAGTTCCATGCACTGTGTTCACCCGATGTGTTTGGGATTGGTCCACATATGTCAGCTCCCAGAATATTCTCTGCACTAGGTTGTTCCTTGTTGCTTGTTCTCCCATCACAGATGCAACGTCTTGAAGGCGAGCACCTGTAAACTTCATATCTTCCCTTCGAAGGGAAGTTTTAATGCATGGACCAACACCATCGTGCTCTCGTTTTCCATGACCAGGTTCAAAGTAGTTCCATATATGTGGCACCTTGTATTATATGTGCAACAAACACAACCATTGAAATACACATGCATTCTTGAACTGTCTAGCACAACCATCTCACCAAATCAAATGACAATAAAATGGTATATCCATAGCTATCACATGATCATAGAATAATTTAAAACAATGTTGCACGTAATAGATGTCATGGGTTCGGTCGTCACTTATGTAGAAGTGACTTTATTTCATTATCACAAGTGTTTCTTCATTTCTATCTGGCCCATGTCGATATGTGACATGGACCATTATTCTCACCTTCTCTGAGTGATAGTATTGATTTTGTATTTCACTTTGTGGTTGTAGGGTGTAATTTTCCATAAATTCAACCACTGATAGTATTGTCTCGAGAGGGAAGGTGTCCCGGAATATTCTGAATTTCTCATCTTGCCACCATGCCATATTGACATATTGAATGTACTGTTGTATCTTTCCACGAAACTCTGAAATAAAATCACATACTTGCACCTAGTGTAAAAAAATAAACAGTGTTATAAAACAACATAAAAATATTTACATGAATATTAATATGTCAATATTTAACAATGTTAAAAAACAACATAAACAATGTACACACAGTTAAATGAATATTATTCATGTACATTGTTACCTGTGAATTCACCAATTTAATATTCTTGCTTTCTTTCCCATCATGTAGCTGATATGTCTCATGCTGATAGTTCTGCTTCTTGACAATTGCATTCTCGAATGCTTGATCTTACTCTCATGGATGCAATCAGACCATAATGATATCCCACCATATTTGTTGCAAGAACCCTCTACACATTTTTTTAAGTAATGTGTCTGCCCATCTTGCCTCAGACACATTATGACATGGATGAAATCTCTAGATGACATTGGCGGTACTGTACTTGAGCATTCTTGCACATGGTTGGTATGTAAAAAATGACGTATATGTGAAAATGTATGATAATATTGATCAAAATCTATTTGGTATCTACAACAACAAGTGTTCTAGATGGTATTGATTCTTTTCTCGAGCCTTAGCTCTACGTGTGTAACTTCAAACATTTCAAACAATTGAGTTTGTGTCATGTCAAGATAATTTTTTAAATGAGGCTCATTGTTGATAGAACCCCTACAATTTTTTAACATGTCCTTTGTGTGAGAAGAAGGCCTAGTGTTATTGTGCCAAAAAGTGTGCACTAGTACCTTCACTACTTCGACTAACTTCATGTCTTTGTGGGGAAACCTACCGCTAAATGCCCATAATGTTTCCATTTTTCCCTCTACATCAAGATTGTCTCTTCTTACTGAATATTTTTTAAGTGTCTTTAGATCTAAGGGCACAATTTGTGATGTGAATTTAAGTAAACGACGTTGTCTTGTGGATCTACATACAATTGATTCAACCAACACGTGACAAACCACATTACAGTCATGTGAACAAGTTGTTTTACCAATCAATGTGAATGCAGCAACAAGAGATTTAAAAATGTGATTACTTGATTCGATATTCTTCAATGTTCTTATGCCTAACTTTCTTCTAACAATTTCCATATTTCTAGATTAAAGCAAATCTAAGAACAATTGCATTACCGGCTTTGTATTTTTTATCAAAATATTGTTTCATTATTTGAGAACAGTGACGAGGGATAGTGCATTTAGCCACCTTATCATCCATGGAAGTCAATTTTATCTCGTCCACTTGTATGCTTTTAGGAGTTCTCTTTCATTTTAATGCGAGATTTCTTGTCGTTTGAAATGTTGGAGTGACGTTTACATCCACTACAGGCTGACAACTTCGATTAGGATATTGAACCACCTGGCATGGTTGTTGTGGAGTCACATTTGCATCGTCGGGAACATAATTATTGAACTCTTCACAAGATTGTCTACTTAATAATGGACCAAGAATATCATCTCCCCTATAACCAACTTCCATTAATGTTGAATTATCTTCCTCAGCCTCTAGGTCAGGTATCTATTGAGCAGGAATGGGAAGTATTTTCCCATCCAATGAATGTCGACAATTTCTTGAATCTTCCCTTTTCTTTTCTTTTTTATTTTCAACTTCTTCCGATGTAAGCACCTTCCTTGTTGACTTACTACCTCTATTACGTACGTTACCCATTGAAATCCACCCAAACTTGTACAAAACCTATGGATTTGTGTAAGACATTATTGAATTGTATGTTGAACATTTCTCTATGTGTGGGTTCAGAAGAATTATGTCTTTTTCTACATTTAAACTTGCTCACAACCCACAACCCAACATTTTTTATAAAAATCATATTGCATATGCAATATAACGCATGTTTGTTTTATTGCATATGCGTTATATCGCATATGCGATATACATACATTGCTTTTTACTTAATGGGTAGTTTGTATAACGTGATCACTAAATCGGATATGCGATATATCACATATGCGGTTTAGTGCATATCAAATATTGAAACTTGATAACCTTATAATGGAACCCATTCCCATGCTTAAGACCCCGAGACCTATCCTCAGTGCACATAACCTCATAATGGTACCCATACCCAACCTAGAGGCCAAATATCCCATCTAGAAGGCATGTGTGGTAATTAAAGGACTCATTTATAGCTGATGAGCCATAAAAGCTTCATTTAGGTCCTAAGACCCTACCTTTTCTTCCATGACTTTGCTCAAAGTCCCAAACCTTATAATGACACCCTTATCCCATTTAGACTCCATTTATAGGGCTTGTCGTAGTCTGGGACCTTGTGATTTGTCCATGGACCATGGTAGTGTCTTTAGAATTATCTCTTGTCTGGAAATATTCATAATGGTTCCTATATGACCATGGTCAATGCCTCGAGAACAATATTCAATGCATGAAATAGTCTAATGGAAAATATATCCCATATTAAGGCTAAATATCCTCTTTAAAGGGAATGTGTAGTGTTTTAAGGCTTTTTTTTGTTACACTTTTGTCCCATTACCAATGGTTAAGACCCTAAGACCCATCCTTAGTGCATAAAACCTCATAATGACACCCAGATCCCACTAAAGGAAAAATATTCCATCTATTTAAAGGCATGTGTGTTGATTTAGGGACTCATTGTCTTCTCTTCCATGTCTATAGTCAATGTCCAGAGACCCATCCCTCCCATCCAAAACAATATAATGGAACTCCTATCCCATTATAATACCATTTAGACTCCAAATATTCCATCCAGATGGTCTATGGGGTGGCTCATTACCCAACATTACATTGGTTAAGAGGGGGGCAGTCAAAGGATGGAGAGGAAGGTGTAGAGGGATTCATGGGAGGGAGGGATGGGTAGGGGACATATATGGGGGGTATGAAGGGAGGATAAATATAAGGGGAAGGGAGGGATGGGTAGGGGATAGATATGAGGGGGGAATCAAGGGAGGACAAATACAAAGGGAATGGATTGGTGGGAGGGGAATAAATATAAGTGGGAAGGAGGGCCCTAGGGTTTTATATATTTTCAAGGAATGAAACCTCTACTTTAGGCCCTAAATGAAGCTTCTAGGAATCTAGGACCACCAATAACACCTTAAACCACCATATTGTCGAGCACCCTATATGCATATAGATTATTACTGACACACAGAGCATACGAGATTTATTGTCAACCCGAGAAAGTCTTTTATTTCAAAGGATAAATGCACAGTCTATGCTTAAACACCAAATCACTGCAACTGCACACTTCTATCTTCTAACAACTATGTCCATCCCAAGAATCTGTGTAATCCCATTCATCTTCTGAACAATACAAATTCAATTTCTTTCTACCATGTATCAACGAGAAATGATATAAGATTCAAACAACGATTGCAGATAAAATGGAAATCCTATTCATATCCCAAAATAAGTAATTCACCTATTCAATCTTAATCACTCTTGAAAACCACCAACATAAATTGAATTTTAATCTAGAATTTCAATTGCAAAATATTGAGTTCAGCTACTCTAAGAAATTGCATTACAGGAATGAAATTCAGCAATCAAGATAGGAAAGATAAATTGCAAGGATTCGTGGGATAGTAAAGACATAGAAAACGCGAGAAAGCTGTTGACTGGCCCAGGAGTGGCGATCTTTTCAGATCACCATTATATTCGAGCAGCCATGTACTAAAGATCCCCAATTGTAGCACATTCTGTTACAGCTGCCCTATCACAGCTCTGTCTGGGATGTTGCATTAGAACCTCGTGCCTTAATTGATGATCGGAGGGCTGAGGATCCTTTTGAATTGCGAATGTCCCTCTTTTCAAGACTTGTTCAGCCGCGCTTTCCTGCAGTCCACTTATCTCAAAATACCTTCATAAATCATAACATGTTTGCATAATTGGAGAGATACACAGCCTTAATCATCACAATCATAAGCGTTAATAAGATAAAGCAATGATCAGTCTTACCTTGGCAGTTTGGAAAATAAAGTGAGGACAACAGGTTTGATTGGCATGCTGAATGGTGTAAGATAGGGGAAGAAAAGGTGATTGAGGATGGTTAAAAAGGACCAATTCTAGGCTCAACATCTCCCCCCAACTACCATGTTGCATGTATTCATGCAACAACCTGCATCATTCGGAATTTGAGTCCTGCACTGAGCTCTATTTATGGAGGGAGGAAAAGTTGTAGGAAAACTCAGGCACCTCATCTGTCTTTAAAAAGCCCCTATGAGTAACCCAATACTTCCAGCATCGATGCTCCTCTGCCCTAGTCAAAGAGAAATACATATTATATGGCTTTGCTGGCCACCAAATAAGAGGGAATTTAAATTTCAAACCCAGCCAATTAACTCCACATTCCCTCATACTTTCCACATAGCCCTTGACTCTAGAGAGTGCCTGCTTGAAATTCTTGAAACAGTAGGGATCTCGACTTCTGAGTGCAGAGGAGGCAGCCTACCACCTATGCTTACTCCCTTCCAATGCAACCTGTTGATGTCTGGAAATGTAGTTGGTGCAAGTGGAGATCACCTCTTCCTGCAGTCTCATAATATGTTGTGCCTGGGGAGGACTTGAAAGG
Organism: Pseudotsuga menziesii; assembly: GCA_001517045.1. Classification (NCBI taxonomy): domain Eukaryota; kingdom Viridiplantae; phylum Streptophyta; class Pinopsida; order Pinales; family Pinaceae; genus Pseudotsuga; species Pseudotsuga menziesii. The sequence goes on from LPNX010901196.1 coordinate 178,124, forward strand.
AAATTTCTGTACCATGCCAAAAGAATGCCAGGATTCTGGGGCTCACTTCGAATCCATAGGTTAGTGTGAACTTCATTGTGGGAAAAGGTCAGAAAAGACCTTTCCCAGTGAGCGTGATTTCTCACAAAAGAGGCAAAGGTTCTTAGCTGAACATCCCCTGCAAATGGAACAGGATTTGAGTGGCAGTCCAGAGGGAAAGCCATCTCATGCAAGTATAATTCACACAACAAGTTCTGCTCCTCAAAATTGCTTCCAAAGAATGTCTCCAAACAATTTGCTGAGGTTGTGATTTCGAACGACCTCCCTTCCTGTACAGCCTTAAATTTAAACCAGACAAACCACTCGAATAGAAATACTGGATAAGAGGAAGAGGGCTTCCTAGTGCCCATGAGTTCTTGAGATAGGCTGTACATCTGCTGCTTCTCCTTCTACATGGATTGAAACTTTTTCAATTATCTCAACTTGTTCTGCAGCTCTTCTTCCTGAACTCTGTGGGCCATAGATTCTTCAGCCCACTTCTATTCCAGTGCTTTAATAATTTTTCTATGCTCACTCAAAGCAATCATACCTTTCTGGTGTTCTTCCACCTGGCTTTTCCATTTGGTCACCTCCAGCCTCAGGTCTTAGACTTCCGTTGTGAGGTTCAAAATTTCCTTTTTATAATGCCCTTCTTGCTCTAAGTCCAAATTAATGAAATTTTTAAGAGGTAGAAGCACTGGTTCTTGTGGGCCAGTGTCCTCCAGCATATCTAAGTTTACTATGAGAGTTGCTAGTTCTTGTGTAACAGCAACATCCTTTAGACTCTCTTCTGCAGCTACACTCATTGCTTTTAGAGACACTGGTTCTTGTGTAACAGTGTCTTCTTCTTGAGTAATCTGCATTTCTGAATTTGGTTCTTGTGTAACAGCAACATTCCCTAGATTCTCTTCAGCAGCTACATTCATGGCTCTTAGAGACACTGGTTCTTGTGTAACGATGTCTTCTTCTTGAGTAATCTGCATTTCTAAATTTGATTCTTATGTTGCTGGTTCTTGTGTAACAACAACATCCCCTGGATTCTCTTTAGCAGCTACATTCATGGCTCTTAGAAACATTGGTTCTTGTGTAACAGTGTCTTCTTCTTGAGTAATCTGCATTTCTGAATTTGATTCTTGTGTTGCTGGTTCTTGTGTAACAGCAACATCCCCTGGATTCTCTTCAGCAGCTACATTCATGGCTTTTAGAGACACTGGTTCTTGTGTAACATTGTCTTCTTCTTGAGTAATCTATTGCTGAGATTGGATATCTTCCTCATTGTGAAACTCCTCCTCAAGGATTTAGGTGTCTCCTGAGGATTGTTTCTGTACCTTCTCATCCTCGCTCCACTGTGTATCGGGAATGATATCCATTCCAGGGTTGTCTTCTAATTGTAATTCAGGAATCCCTGCTGCAGCTTCTAAGGATGTTGGTTCTTGTGTAGCAAAATCCTGGCTTACCTCTTCATCCTCCTGTTGTTGCAATTCTTCTCCTATGAGCTCTGTATCATGGGAACATTCTAGAGTTACGGTGCAAAGCTCTTCATTAGGTTCCAGAGTGTCCTCCATCCCAGATTCTTCTCCCACTTGCTCGGCCGATTGGACAAGTATACTCAAGTTTGCCGGTTCTTGTGTTATAGCCCCCTATTCAAGTTCATCAATGTCTTGCCCTTGTGGCTCAGCTTCTATAATCTCTATGTCGTGGGAGCATTCTGGGTTTACAGTGCAATATTTGTCCCTGCCATCATGCATGATTTCATCCTTTTGCTCCTCTGTGGCAGCTTCAGCAAGGATGGTTAAAGATGTTGGTTCTTGTGTAACAGCATCTTCTTTTTCTGCAGCTTCCTCTATTATGGGCTCGGGCTGTTGTGCTGTACAGGTATGAATTATGATCTTGTGGCCTGCTTCCTTGAATATTTCCCCACAGGTGGGGCATATCACTCGCTCATCTTCCTTGTCAGGCTCGGTGGAGTTCGATCCCTCTAGTTGGTCTGCAGCTTCCACCAATGTATACATTTTTCTTTCACCTTGTTTTCTGCAGGTTTCCTTCTAGGTTTCTAATTCCCTTCGAAGTATTTGGATGTCTTCTTTTAATAGTGCATTCTCAGCCAGGAGTCCCTCAATACTGGGTTCTTCCTCGACTGGATTTTGTGGAACATCCATTGGCCTTGGTATAAGGATCAGAAACTCAACCTGTGCCTCTAGGGTTGCCCATCTCTTTCTGGTTGCCTCTGCTACTGCAACTGATTTAGTTCTTTTTCTTCTTATTGGTGAGGTTATGCTAAGTTCATTGATTGATCTCTTTCTTCTCCTTTGTGGTGTTTTCTTTTGAGGAGCTGGTATATCGGGATTCATAGCTGAGGTCGAAGGGATGTTTTCTTGCTCCTCAGGCCGTTCTTCCTCAATTAAAGTTCCTCCTCCCCACTCAGGTGAGGATTCAATAGTTACCAGCTCAATATTTTCTTCTATTGCCCTAGCTCTATCACCTTCAGGTTCAATTGTCGCAGCATTTAGTCTTGCTCCAATTTAACCTTCTGCTGTCAAAGCTACCCTGTTGTCTGGTTTTTTCCACAAGATTTTTATCAACACCCTCCCCCAATGGTTCTACTTGTGTCCCCTATTTCTCTTCTTCTGATGCAGTGTCATCCCCCCCCCCAACTACATTGGAGGGACTCCGGTCCTTCTGCTGTAGTTGAAGTTGTGCCTGTTCTATTGGGACACCCGATAAAGGAACGGGTTCCTGAGTTCGAGCTGTGAATTGATCCCAAGTTATATTATGATGGGCAAGGGTTCTTGAAATGATTAATTTAATAAGACCATGGTGGGTCAAGGAAGCAAGTGGATGTTTAGTAGCTTGGACAAATGCCGCCATATGACGCAAGTCATGAAGTAGATAGTATGGAATGTTCAATAAAGTGCCATGGCGGAGATGAGAAAGCAAAGGTAGTTCAGAATCATAAACAGTTTGGTTCCTACCTTCACAAGTTATGTACTTCTTGAGAAATTCAACAACCTGATCCCATGGCCGCGGCAGTGAGTGCAGTGCAATACCTCTTCTTGATGATTGAACTTTATCCCCTTCTCGTAAAAATGCTTCCCGTGCAGTCGTCGTGGGGACTCGTCGTCCAAACCATGCCCTTCCCACCTACAGGATAGCAGTAACCTCTAATATAATAGCCTTGGAGACTTCTATGCGCAATCCCCACACCTCGGAGTGAGTTTCTGTGACGTTTAAAGCAAATTGCAGGGCTGCTTCCCGATTGAATCCATATAGTCTCTCAAAAAATTTGATCCAGCCAGCAGTTTGAAAGATGGCAAAAACTGCAGGATTTTTCCTGAGTTCCTATGTATTCAAGGGTTCATGACGAACTGGAATCCCCATGATTCTGGCTACAGACTGAGGTTGCTATTCTGCATATTTCAGAGTCCGATAATGGAGGTTGCAGTGCAGAGGATGCACGAATCGTTGAGTGAAGATGTTGAGAAAATGGGTAAATTTGGAAAGTTCAGCATAGAAGGACGTTCGAAATTTTATTCCAAATTGGGGAAGGAGGCGGTTATTAGTGTTTACGTCGCATGAGGGAAAGGGTTAATTATGCCATAATGGTGATACGAATAAAGGTACGACTGATATCATTAAATCATATCAACACTTAATCATGTGAAAATCAAAGCCATACCTCGTGAGACTGTGCATCGGATAGCATGCGGAGAATGGTGGAACGTGCGGTTGCTGACGCGGCGAAGCCGAGCTCGTGCACAGTCATTAATTTGATCATGATGACGTATATAATGCCATAATTCCTCCCACTAGTGAAACAAAAACCATCGCATCCATGGGGTCGGAATTATGCCTAGTTGGCCGGCACGAGTAGGATAAATCAGAGCCATATCGAGCAGTGGAAGCAATTTTCTGTTAACACAGGAGTTACCACTGCAAGTTGTGAAAAAAAAAATGGTCTTTAATGCTAGAGATGTCTGCCAAATAGAGCGGATTTGCATTTTCCAAGGATGATATCGCGGCCAACGAAAGAGATGTTGCAGTCACCGAGGATTATTCATGGCACCGGGAAAAGGATTTGCGACATCGAAAAAAAAATCACGGCTGTCAGGAAAAAGTTTACGGGCATCGAGAAATATGTCACAGCCGTCGGAAAACATGTTGCATCCGTCGGAAAATATGTCGCAGCCGCCGGGAAATGGTTCATGACTACCGGGAAATATGTCGTAGCCGTCGGAAAATGGTTCACGACTGCTAGGGAAAAGTTTTATGGCTTCCGGTAAATATGTTGCAGCCACTGGGAAAGATGTCGCAGCCGCCGGGAAAGATGTCACAGTCGCCAAGAAATGGTTCACGACTGCTGGGAAATATGTCGCAGTTGTCAAAAAATTTATTTTGAGGAAAATGCAGCACAGGAAGGCATAGGAAAACGACTCCTGTTCGACAGGTCGAATCTGTTCATTCTTCTGGTGCTTCCCTGCAAATTTTTTCTTTAAAAAAAAAACAACAACAAACGAAAAGATCAAATGCAAAAGGAAAAACAATTATACGCTACAGTAGGAAAAAAATTATTTATGTATAGTGGTTCAAACGCGATTTACAGTTTAAGGGTTGGAAAAGGTAGAGAGAAGTTCCTCCCCTGGTGCCAGCTGATAATCTGGATCGGAAAAAATTTGCGAAATGAATCCATCTTTCGAAATAGGCTTACGATATAGTCGCAGTCTGTGGCCATTAGCAAGTAATGGTATGCATTTTTCATCGATGGTCACTAGACGGACAGTGCCGTTGTCAAATACCTTGTCGACCGAGTATGGACCCAGCCACCTTGTACGTAAATTACCTTTAAAATCCCTTTTGAACCTGGAATCGTATAGTAACACCCAATCTCCCTCACAGAAGATTTTATTTTTAATAAATCGGTCATGCCAATTGGATCTCTGTTGCTGAAGCAACACGGTCTGGTCCACAGCAGCTAATCGCTTCTCATCCAATTCATTTAATTGATTCAATCTTCTCTTCTGGGCTTCTGTTACATCCAGATTCATTTCGGTGGCTGTCTTCAAGGTTTTAATCTCAAACTCAATTGGAAAGATGGCACTCTTTCCATACACTAAATCATATGGAGAGAAACCTGTGGTGTTGCGCCAAGTAGTGCAATATGCCCACAGTGCTTCTGGAAGCCTGTCAGCCCAATCCTTTCGATGGCTCTTAACTGTTTTAGTAAGGATGGCTTCAATAACTTTATTAGTACTCTCCACTTGACCATTGGCTTGGAGGTGGTAAGGTGAAGCCACCCTATGCTGCACATGATACTTCCGGAGCAAGGATTCAAATTGGTGTGACATGAATTGCGGTCCCCCATCGGTAACTACTTCCTTTGGTACCCCGAAGCGGGTAAAGATCTCACTGTACAGAAAATCAATCACCGCCTGGTCATTAGCCTTAGCCAAAGCTACAGCCTCTACCCACTTGGTCATATAATTAGTACAAACTAGAATGTAGACTTTCTGTCTAGAAGGAGGGCTGATAGGGCCAACAAAATCTAGTGCCCATATATCAAATGGTTCAACTACTATTTGAGGTTGTAGAGGCATCTGATCTGTTTTATTAGGTTGGCCCATCCTTTGGCAGCTGTCACAGGACTGAACATACCTTTTAGCATCCCTGAACAGAGTCATCCAATAGTAGCCCATCCGCAGTGCTTTATGCCCTCTTCTTTTGTCTGCAAAGTGTCCCCCACAAGGTCCATCATGACAGGCTTTCAATATGTGAAAGATCTCATCTTCCCTTACACATCTCCTAATCTCAAGATCGGGCCCTGTGTAGAAGAGATGACAATTGAGCCAACAATACTTGGCACTTTGCTGGATAATTTTTCTCTTTTCTTGTTTAGACATATGTGGCGGGAGATTTCCTACAACCAAATAATTATCGACGTTTGCATACCAGGGAGAATGAGCTGAAAGTGCGAATAGGTGTTCATCTGGAAAAGAGTCCTCAATAGGCAAACTGTCATCACTGTTAGTGAAACGAGATAAAATTTCAGCAACAACATTTTCTTTCCCAGGTTAATCTATAATGGTAATATCAAATTCCTACAATAACAAGAGCCACCTGGTCACTCTGGCATTGGTAACAGGTTTGTTCATTAAATACTTAATGGCAGAGTGGTCAGTGTGCACAAATGTAGGATACCCAGTAATGTAATGTCAAAATTTATTGATAGAGTAAGCAATAGCTAGGAATTCTTTTTCAGTAACAGTATAATTAAGTTCAGCAGGGGCTAAGTTTTTACTAACATAATAGATGGCATAAGGTACTTGACCATCCTGCTGTCCTAATACTGCTCCAATGGCAGTATCCGAGGCATTTGAAGAAATATGGAAGGGTAGGGTCCAATTAGGTCCCCTTAGGATAGGAGATGTGGACAATTTTTCCTTAAGCTTATCGAACGCTGTCTGGCATGTTGCACTCCACACAAACTGTGCATCCTTCATTAACAAAGAGAACAAAGGAGAAGCAAGTTTGGAGAAATTTTCTATAAACCTTCGGTAATATCCAGCATGTCCTAGAAAGCTTCGCACCTCTTTCTGAGTTGAAGGGGTAGGTATATTTTTTATTACCTTGACTTTTGAAGGGTCCACCTGAATGCCATTGGCAGAGATGAAATGCCCTAATACCACCCCCTCACTCATCATCATATGGCACTTTTCAGTGCTTAATGAGAGCTGAGTCTATTCACAGCGAATTAAAACCTTCTTTAAATTTTCCAGTGCTTCCTCAAAATCCTTGCCATAGGGAGTAAAATCGTTCATAAAGATTTCCATGCTATCATTAACTAATTCAACGAATATGCCAATTACAGCTCTTTGAAACATTGCCGGTTCATTGCATAAACCAAAGGGGGGCACTCTGTAGGCAAACGTTCCCTAGGGACAAGTGAAGGTGGTCTTATCCTGGTCCTCAGGAACAATCTGAATTTGATTGTACCCACTAAACCCATCTAGGAAGGAGAATAACTTCTTCCCTGATAGGGTATCAAGTACTTGGTCAATAAAGGAAAAAGGGAAATGATCCTTTTGAGTGGCTTTGTTTAGTTCCCTATAATCAACACAGACCCTCCATTTACCATTTTTCTTGGGCACAATTATGAGTGGAGAAACCCACTCACTATCTGAAATAGGATATATAAATCCTGCTTCCAAAAGTTTTTGGATTTCTTCCTTCACTATATCCCTCAGATTGGGGTTCATGCGTCGTTGGGGTTGATACACAGGCCGGGAGTCACTTTTAATATAAATATGATGGGTGCACAGATTAGAGGGAATACCCCTCATGTCTGTATACTCCCAGGCGAATGCCCCCTTGTGTTCTTTCAAGAGGCTGATCAGGCACTTCTGTTCCTCTAAGGAGAGACTAGGATTGATATTCAAAGTTCTTCCAGGCTCTACCTCAATAGGAATACTTTCTAAATTTTTCAAAACTAGGATTATGTTTGTGTCACTAACTAGGGATTCTTCTGTAAGATTTTCTTGTTCTTCCTTGCCCAGGGTAGTGTTCAGGCTTTAATAGACCTCTCTATTCACTAAAGTGGGTTCACTAATAAAATTACTAATAGTATCATCTTCTATTTCATTTTTAAAAGTTAAGGCCTTCCCTATAGTTAATAGTGGCTAGACATCATCCTCCTCCTCCTGCTCTATCCAAAGGGAAGTTTCAACCTCTAGACTTGGCCGAGCTGGAGGATAAAGGGTGAGGTTTTTAGTATCCATACCATCAGATATAGTCATGGACCCCGATCGACAGCTGATGCAAGCATTAGCTATGGCCAACCAAGGTCTCCCCGGGATCAATGGGTGTCCCCCCAGCTGCGATTTTTGTTGTAATACCAAAAAGTCAGCAGGGTATTCCCATGAATCTACTGAGATGACAAGGTCGTCCAGAATCCCTTCCGGTCTAATGGTGGATCTTTCTGCTAATTCTAAAATGGTAGGGGTCAGTCTAAGATTAGTGATCCCAAGCTTCTTTACAGTCTCTATTGTTATGACATTGATTGCTGTTCCTATATCCACTAGCACGTTGGGTATCTGTGTCTGTCCTATCTTCACCATGACAGTAGGATTGCCAGGGTCATCATACTTAATCACAGGGGATTTTCCTGTTATCAAGGCAGATAAATTCCCTATGACGTGAACAGTGGGAGGATCCCTGGGTTTCCTTCCTAGTTTCTTAGTGCACAGGTCCCGAACTGTTCTAGCATAAATAGGCACGTCTTGAAGAGCTTGAAGAAGGGCGATTTTGACATAAAGGTTCCTTAACTCTCCTAGGAGGTTAAATTGAGGTTTCCCCCCCATTCTTGGTAGCATTAGTCTCTCGGGGTATGGTGGTTGCCTTATCAGCTGGGTAGGCTGCATATTGTCAGGTTTATCGTTTGATGTTTCAGTCGTCCCATCTAAGGGTGCTCAACATCTTCAATGATAGGAACTGTATCGGATGGATGCTGTGAAATCCTTCCTTCCTTATGCACAGAAGGTGGAGCATCTTCTATAATTACGGGTTCTACTATTTTCCCAGATCATAAACGAATATCATTACAGGGTACAGGGGAAAGAGAGTAGGCCGACATGTTGACAGTCTCTAATTGATGGACTGTTTTATTGTTCGGGTTAGGATTAGGTTGGGCAGGCAGCTGAGGTTGTATTGGTATATTAGGAACAAAATTATTCTGCAGCTGCAACTGCTGAGGTGGATATTGGGGATGTTGAGGAAATTGAGGATATTGAGGAGAATATGATGATTGTTGAGGTGGAGGTGGTTGAGGAAACTAGTTCCTGAGATGGAAATTCCTCCATCCAGGAGACCACGACGTAGGTGGATGTGGTGGCTATGTCCACGGACTCTATGAGTTATAATTTTGCATTACATGTTGGGAAGGATTCCATTGAGCATAATTTGAAGGGAATTGTGTATTCACATTTTGCATGTTATTATTCCAATTGCTCATATTATTAAAAAATGGAAACGAGTTTGGAGGCATACCTTGATTTCGAGGCTGCCAAGGTTTCTTCTGTGCAATAAAATAGGCTGCTTCCACCTCCGGGTTTGATGCCTATAGAACAGCCTTCACTTGGGGGAGTGAGGGACATTCTTTCATGTCGTGGTTTAGCTCACACAACTGACATACTTATACTTTGTCAAGCGGGCATTCTCTCAGCAGATGATTCTTTCTACATCGAGGGCAGAACACACCTAGTGTGAGATCCTCCACTGCCTGTTTTTGTTTTGCCTTCAGGACATCGATCTCCGAGGATATGGATCTCATCATTTCTATTTTAAAATTTTCAAGAAGATTTCCTATCTCTGCACGGGTATCTCCTCCATTGGACGACTTCTGATTTCTATCAAAGACATCACGTTCTTGCTTATCTCGTTTGTCCCGCTTATTGTTTCTGGAAGACCCCCTGGAGTATCTGTTACATAGTTCCACAATCTTTTCGAAAGGTTCCTTGGAGATGTCTCCTTTTCCTAGTAGGTTTAATATGTCTAAAAAATCGTCCCTAATCCCATGAAGCAAGATTATCTTGAGCACGTCCAGCCCCATGTTCGTTTGCCCAGCTCTCTGCACATTGTACAGCAGCCTTTCCACAAAATCCTCCAAACTTTCGTCCTCCCTCTACACCATTTTGAATAGTTCCTCTCTTTTTTCCATGGTGTTACAATATTCCTGATATTTCTCCAGGAACACCTGTTTCATTTTATCCCAATTAGCAACAGTTCCTCCCCCAAGGCTCATGAACCAGCGCAATGCATTGTCCTTCATGGTGGCAGGGAAAAGTTTTAGCTTTTGAGCATCGGTGACATAATCATAGCTAGGACAGAGGATATCAAATTCTAAAAGGAATTCATCTGGGTCCTCTGCTGCCATTCCATGGAAGTGAGGCAACACTGATGGTGAGATATTTTTCATAGGGGCTGTCCCTTCTGGCTGCTGAATTAGAAACTGCAGTATAGCCATCGTTCCTTCAGGAAGGGAGTGATTTTCATGATGATAGTTTTCCCCCATCACCTCTTCATGTAGTCTCATAATATGTTGTGCCTGGGGAGGAATTGAAAGGAAACTTTTGTACCGTGCCAAAAGAACGCCAGGATTCTGGGGCTCACTTCGAATCCATAGGTTAGTGTGAGCTTCATTGTGGGAAAAGGTATGAAAAGACCTTTCTCACTGAGCGTGATTGCTCACAAAAGAGGCAAAGGCTCTTAGTTGAACATACCCTACAAATGGAACAGGATTTGAGTGGCAGTCCAGAGGGCAAGCCATCTCATGCAAGTATAATTCACACAGCAAGTTCTGCTCCTCAAAATTGCTTCTAAAGAATGTCTCCAAAAACTTTGCTGAGGTTGTGATTTCGAACGACCACCCTTCCTGTACAGCCTTCAATTTAAACTAGACAAACTGCTCGAATAGAAATACTGGATAAGAGGAAGAGGGCTTCCTAGTTCCCATGAGTTCTTGAGATAGGGCATACATCTGCTGCTTCTCCTTCTACATGGATTGAAACTTTTTCAATTCTCTCAACTTGTTCTGCAGCTCTTCTTCCTGAACTCTGTGGGCCATACATTCTTCGGCCCACTTCTCTTCTATTGCTTTAATAATTTTTCTATGCTCACTCAAAGCAATCATACCTTTCTGGTGTTCTTCCACCTGGATTTTCCATTTGGTCACCTCCAGCCTCAGGGCTAAGACTTCCGTTGTGAGGTTCAAAATTTCCTTTTTATAATGCCCTTCTTGCTCTGAGTCCAAATTAATGAAATTTTTAAGAGGTAGAAGCACTGGTTCTTGTGGAGAAGTGTCCTCCAACATATCTAAGTTTACTATGAGAGTTGCTAGTTCTTGTGTAATAGCAACATACTTTAGACTCTCTTCCACATCTACATTCATTGCTTTTAGAGACACTGGTTCTTGTGTAACAGTGTCTTCTTCTTGAGTAATCTGCATTTCTGAATTTGGTTCTTGTGTTGTTGGTTCATGTGTAACAGCAACATCCCCTGGATTCTCTTCAGCAGCTACATTCATGGCTCTTAGAGACACTGGTTCTGTGTAATAGTGTCTTCTTCTTGAGTAATCTGCATTTTTGAATTTGATTCTTGTGTTGCTGGTTCTTGTGTAACAGCAACATCCCATGGATTCTCTTCAGCAGCTACATTCATGGCTCTTAGAGACACCGGTTCTTGTGTAACAGTGTCTTGTTCTTGAGTAATCTGCATTTCTGAATTTGATTCTTGTGTTGCTGGTTCTTGTGTAACAGCAACATCCCCTGGATTCTCTTCGGACTCGTGTCTGTTACTCATCTCCTCTTCTGTTTTCTCCTATTCGTTCGTTTTTGCATTCTTTTCCTCATTCTTCTCTTCGTCCCCCTTCTGTTCCTCGTTCTTTTCCTTGTTCCTCCACTGATCGGTAGTCTTCTGGTGGAACCGTTTCCACTCTTCTTCGGTTACAACCTTCCCGAAAATAGTGTAGATTGCTCTTACACCAGCGGGTCCAGTTATAACAGTTGTTTCCCCTTCTACCGGGATATTCGAGGAAGTCGTGGGCGCTCATGTGTTCTCCAATGTGGACCCTGAGGCTGGCGCTTCAGGATCGGCACGTTTTCTTCTAATAGGAGTCTCTTGATGGTGAGCCCTGGTGGATGAATCAATTTTGTCAACAAGATCGTCGATGAACGTCCTTCTGCCCAACGGGGGTCCTCGACTACGACCCACGCCACCTACACTGTTAGTATTTTGTGGGGTTTTGGGAGTTGGGATTTGATCACGTTTTACCCTCCTCGTATTCATGCAAACCAAATCATTTCAGCAAAAAGAATAGAAAAGACTGACTAGAACAATTACCAGATGCAACTAATGATAGTGTTTATTTTTTATCCTTTCCCGGGAACGGCGCCAAAATGTCGAGCACCCTATATGCAGATAGATTATTACTGACACACAGAGCATATGAGATTTATTGTCAACCCGAGAAAGTCTTTTATTTCAAAGGATAAATGCACAATCTATGCTTAAACACCAAATCACTGCAACTGCACACTTCTATCTTCTAACAACTATGTCCATCCCAAGAATCTGTGTAATCCCATTCATCTTCTGAATAATACAAATTCAATTTCTTTCTACCATGTATCAATGAGAAATGATATAAGATTCAAACAATGATTGCAGATAAAAAGGAAAACCTATTCATATCCCAAAACAAGTAATTCACCTATTCAATCTTAATCACTCTTGAAAACCACCAACATAAACTGAATATTAATATAGAATTTCAATTGCAAAAGATTGAGTTCAGCTACTCTAAGAAATTGCATTACAAGAATGAAAGTCAGCAATAAGACAAGAAAGATAAATTAAAAGGATTCGTGGGATAACAACTTAAAACTCCAGGATGAACAAAGCTGTGTACATCTATCACATGAATTGCATAAAGAAGGTTACCTACTCAGTCGACTGTCACTCTGTACCAATTAAAAATCTTAAGAAAATGTAATCCCAATTGTACTATAAATCCACTCTTAGTACTGCTGCGTACAAAAGAAATGTACTCAACAAAACATCACACAACCATGAATTCAGAAATCCTACTTTAACTCAGCAATATCTGTGGAAGGTAGGCCCAGCCTTCACATAGAGACACTGGATGAACAATGTACAGCTCCCTTAAATCAGAGGTAACTCCTTATATTAAAGAAAGAATAATTACACGAATTGCTTCCACTCTTAATACAATGAATGAATTATCTATTTTCCAACCCTCTGGGTCGAGACAGCTCCTCAGTTTTATACATGCAGATCATAACATCCGATCCTATTAAAGGGTAGCCATGAAGATCTCTGATCTTCATGCGCCCTAAATAATACTAGCTGTTACAAACGTGGCATAGTAAAGACATAGAAAACGCGAGAAAGATGTTAACTGGCCCAGGAGTGGTGATCTTTTCAGATCACCATTATATTTGAGCAACCATGTACTAAAGATCCCCAATTGTAGTGCATTCTGTTATAGCTGCCCTGTCACAGCTCTGTCTGGGATGTTGCATTAGAACCCCATGCCTTAATTGATGATCGGAGGGCTGAGGATCCTTTTGAATAGCGAATGTCCCTCTTTTCAAGACTTGTTTAGCCCCGCTTTCCTGCAATCCACTTATCTCAAACTACCTTCATAAATCATAACATGTTAGCACAATTGGAGAGATACACAGCCTTAATCATCACAATCCTAAGCATTAATAAGATAAAGCAATGATCAGTCTTACCTTGCCAGTTTGGGAAATAAAGTGAGGACAACAGGTCTGATTGGCATGCTGAATGGTGTAAGATAGGGGAAGAAAAGGTGATTGAGGATGGTTAAAAAGGACCAATTCTAGGCTCAACACATATGTTACCTCTTGAGGGCATTCTTAGCTTTGTGTGTGGGCATTGACACCATTAGGTTTTTTTAATCACTAAGGATGGGGTTATAGACCCTTGACATGGTTGAGCGATTAGGAAACTCAGGTCGTAGACACTAAAGGAAGCTTCTACGGATCCACAGGAAAGAATAATGTATCAATCCACAACACATGACCTCTCTAGGGGGTCTTTGGCCTTAGATTAGGGATATGTGAGAAATTGGGATTTTTTTTATAGTAGTTATGGGTCTCGGGGCCATATGCATGGAAATGGGAGGAAACCCAAGTCTTGGGCCCTAAATGAATCCCTTAGTCATTTAAGGTCAATAAGTACACTTCAAACTACCATAGAGGACCTATTGATGGTATCCCAACCCAAAAACTACGGAAAATCATGCCATCCAGAGCTTTTAAATAGTAGACATGGGTCTCAAGGCCTTACACATGGTTGACAGAGTAAACCCAAGCCTTAGTCCATAAAGGAATATTATATCCATCCAAGGCCTAAATTGATACCGCGAATCACCTCACATGACTTACAAACACTAGGTATGGGTCATGTGGCCTTTGGTATTGTTGGGGGAGTAAAAATTGGGATTGGACTCTCAAAAAAGCTTCTAGGAATCCATGACCATGAAAAATGCCTCAAATGACTAGCCATGACCTCTTTAAGTTACCCTTTCCTTCGAGTGGTGACATGGATGCCGTTAGAAGGTTCTGGATAGTAGATATGAATCCATGGGTCTTGGACATTGTTAAGGTAGGAAAACTAGGCCTTGTACCATAAAGAAAACTTCTTAGAATAT
>LPNX010901196.1:197515-302151 GCA_001517045.1 Pseudotsuga menziesii
CACCTTAATTCTCTTCACATCCAATAATTTAGCCACCTTACTCAATCCTCCGCACAGATCGTTGCAGAAATTCATCATGTGCTTGATATCATACACTGTCTAAAAATATATGTTCATCAAATTGAAGAAACCAGCAGGGGTAGGAGGCAACGGCTGGCATGTTAAAAGCTTGAGCAAGTACCCCAAATCAGAAGCACCATGAAATGTGACCCAATGCACAGTGGGATTGAGAACAATGCCAGATGAAATTAAAAGCTCACCAAATACGTGTGCATCGATTCCTTTTTCATTGTTTTTGTTGAAATCAATACCACTTTGTTGCAGAAGCTCAATAGAATCCACTGCATACTTATCTTTAGCAAGATTAAATTCTCTGAAGTTGAATTGCCAAACGCAATACTTATCGGTGCCCCTGTGGCATGGCAGGTTCCCATCATCGTCTGAGAATGTGAGACCCAGTTGAATAATGTTGAGTATATCAACGTTAGACTTAAGCGTTAAATAGTTCAGCTCCTCTGAAAAGGTCCGGAAATTGTCCGCAGGTTTAACAACTATACCAGGAAACTCAGTATCCATGGCAATATATGGGTAATAGCCTACGATTTCCAGAATCAGAGCAAACTCCTCCAAAAGATTATCTGCCCAGACTTCCCTTATCATCACGGAATCGGAATCGCTTTGGGGTAGAATGGACATCTTATGTTTTATTGTTTAACGCTGATTTTGGGAATTTCTTTACACAAACCCTGTAAGACCGGAAACAAGAAAAAACTGTATTTAAGAATGCAATCATTTGCAAATGCCTCAGGCACGCACAAATTAGACCGGAAACAAGAAAAACCTGTATTTAAGAATGCAATCATAGAAGAAAAGATAAATCTTAGAAAAATAGAGCTCACCTTCATCAAATCTTAGAAAAACAGAGCTCACTTTCCTGGAGCTTAGATATTCAGAAATGGGCCTTTGGAGGAACCGCTGTCAAGAAATCTGTTCCAAAAGCATATGCAGAAATGGCCTTCACTTTCATGGAACTCGGATACTCAATGCTTGATGTCATTGAGTGATTCTTTCTCCCCTTTTTATGAACCAAACTCAAGGGTTTGAACTAGTGGAAAGAGAGAAACAAAAAAGAAACAAAAGCCATGCTAAATTAACACGAGGACAAATACATGACTAAAATGACACATTGTAATGCATACTGTAATGCATGGAAGTACTTACTAGTAATATGTGCATGCAAGCGCTTACTAGCCATAGACACTAAGAAACTCATGCAAGTTCACGTCTAATTAATGCACCCACCAGAGAAACTCTAGTTCTAATTATTGCTAATTTCCACTATCACCATACATACATTTTAATTTATGGATCGCCATAGAATAGAGACATCTTGGCTAAGAAGAAATATAGTTAGTCTTTCGTTTTGTTTTAAGAGAAAGAGCTAAGAAATATAAGAAATATAGTTAGTCTTTCATTTTGTTTTAAGAGAAAGAGGTGTTGTCTACATTTGGTTCCGTTCAAGCCAGTTAAGCCCAGTTGTACTACTAGCCTTTCTATAAGAACTACTAGCCTGAAAACAACCTACGTCTACCACCATGCAAGAGCTCATCACTCCCTCTTTCTAGGGACCTCAATCTGGAGAACACCAAGTTTCTCTCTGAAGTCTTCAAACTTCACTCTAGCCGACAACTTGGTCAACACATCAACTATCTACTCGTCCATCGCCACGTACTAGAGCTTCACTACTCCTCTCTATACTATATCTTAGATATAGTCACATACTTGATCTAAAAGTTCCTCGACTTGTAATGGAAGACCAAATTCTTTGAAAACTTCGCTCAACTCTGATTGTAGCAAAAGATATAAGTTGCCTCTAGCTCAAGATCAAACAAATTATATACTAGCTTTCAAAGCCATACTGCCTCACAAATAGCCGAACAAGATGCAACATATTTTTCTTTGACTGTACTCAGTGCCATGCATGACTAGTTCCTTCTAAAATAAGATATTGTACCAGATCCAAAACTGAAGCAACATCCCAAAGTGATATTCATGTCAGTGACACTTCCTGCTCAATCTGAATCAACATAACCGTGCAGGTTAATCTTTTGATTCACATGATACTTGAGCCCATAATCAACTATACCCTTTAGGTAACTCATTACATGATTTGTAGTTATCAGGTGAACATGTCTTGGATTAGTTAGGAATTTCTTTAGGGTGTTCACAACAAAGCATATGTCTGGTCTTGTATTCGTCAGGTACATCAATGAACCAATAATCTAATGATACATCATGGCATCAGCTATCTCTGATGAAGAATCACAAAGTAGCTTCAAGTTTGATTCCATAGGTATGGCTATCACCTTGCAATCCAAAATTCTGAATCTTTACTGCATACTTACCTTGACCAAGGAATATTCCATTCGTACTCTACCACACTTCCATGCCTAAGAAATAGTGCATCATCCCTAAGTCTTTAATCTTGAACTCGGTGGAAAGATTCCTCTTTGTATCTATTATGAATTCATCCTCTCTTGTTAGAAATATGTCATCAACATATAAAAGGAGCATCACTGGTCTTCTGCTTTCTACCTTGAAGTAAAGGTTGGAACCCACTTCACTCTTAGTAAATCCTAAGCTCATAAGGAAGTTGTCCATCCCATTGTACCATGTCCTAGGTGCTTATTTCAATCCATGTAAGGATTTCTTCAATTTGCACACATGTGTATCAAATCAAAGTGAATTATCCATGTACATTTCCTCTTTGACTACACCATTCAAGGATGTTATCTTGATGTCCATCTAATGTACCTTCCATTTCATTACTAGATCCAATACAAGTATAGATTTGATGGAAGTGTATCTCGCTATGGGTTGAAATGTCTCCTTGTAGTCTATGCCTTCTTTATGGGAGAGCTCACACACCATGAACCTTACCTTGTGTTTTTCAATGCTACCATCTACAACTTGCTTGATCTTGTAGATCCACTTCTAAGTCACAACAGACTTCCCTTTCTGTCTCAAAACTATCTCCCATACATCATTCTTCATAATTGAATCTTACTCCTCGATCATGGCATCCTTCCATTCTTTATTTTTTGTAGCTTCTTCATAATTGGAAGGTTCTTTATCAATGATGTCACATAGGAGGGCCACATAAATGTTGTATGGTTTAGGTATTTTCCTTTGTCTATGCATCCCATCTAGAGCACCATATCTTTCTGGATCTTGTATTATCTCTCGTGCCCATGCTAGTTTTCTCTTGTAGGAGTTCTTCTCATGAAATGGTTCTAGAGGCTCTTATGGTTCTTCCATGTCATGATCTTCATGGTCTTCTAGAATTTTTTCTTCTATTTCCATGTCTCAGAATCTTGTTTCTTTAGCCTTCTTCGACTTATATAATAGGAAATTTTATAGATATGGATTATGATGAGTCTTTGTTGAATGTTAAATATATACTGACGTCAATCTTTTTGAATAATGGGAAGTATATTCAGTAGGATTTTGAGGTGTCACTGTATCCTACGAATATTCCCTTCCTTCCTGAAGGATCGAGCTTTGTCCTATTTTCCTTTGGAATGTGTATGTACGCTGGACAACCAAATATTATTAGATGGCTGAATTTTTGGTTTCTCTCCTGAGAAATACTCTTCATAAGTCTTGTTGTTGAGTACTCGATGGGAATATGGTTCTGTAGATGCACAACTGTCCTTGTTGTTTCTACCCATAATTGCATTGGAATATCCTATTCATGTAGCATTTCTTTTGCTACTTACATTGTTGATCTATTCTTGTGTTCTACAACTCCATTCTGTTAAGGACTATATGGAGTGCTCAAATCCCTCTTAATCCCAAATTACTTGAAGATTTCCTTGAATTCTTCTGAGGTGAATTTTTCGCCATTATCTGACCACAGAGTCTTGATCCTCCTTTTAGTTTGATTTTCAACCAATGCTTTGAATTCGTTGAACTTGTTGAATACTTCGTTTTTCCCTTTCAAGAAATATATCCAAGTTTTACGTGAGAAATCGTCTATAAAGGAAACATAATATACATACTCTCTTAGTGAGCTGGATGATATAGGCCCATAGACATCATAGTGTATTATATCCATTATTCATTTTGCTTGGATTTCATTACTTAGAAATGTATTCTTTACGTTCTTTCCTTGTGCACATCCCTTCCAAATGTATTCATGTTTTTTCTAGATTTTTGGAAGTCCTGAAACTGGTTTGCTTGAAATTGGTAGTGCTATATAGTGCACATGTGCGATCCTTCTATGTGGTAATTCACTTGGTTCTATGGATTCATGAACCAATGCTTGTTCAGGTTGTCCCTTCAACTTGTACAAGCCTCTCTCTTGCTCTCCAATCATTGTTGCATCATCTATTATCTTTCCTTTCGGACACATTAGAACTTGGAAATCAACGAATGCAACTCTTATTCCCTTTGCATCTAGTGCAGATATGGAGAGAAGATTCTTCTTCAATGCACAAACATATAGCACATATTCCATCTTCAAGGATTTC
The DNA here is from genome assembly GCA_001517045.1 of Pseudotsuga menziesii. Lineage (NCBI taxonomy): Eukaryota > Viridiplantae > Streptophyta > Pinopsida > Pinales > Pinaceae > Pseudotsuga > Pseudotsuga menziesii. Next base: position 202,048 of record LPNX010901196.1, read on the forward strand.
CTGGAGTCTAGCTTGTAGGAAGCTTCTCCACTTCCTTTTATGGGGTATCAATAATCATCCCCAAGTTTCACCTTGTGAGGTGACTCATGCTCAGATAGATTGATGAATGATTCTTTGTCTCATGTCATATGTTTGGATGCCCCACTATCTACAAGCCAATAATTGCTTCCATGTGAGATAGTTCCTATGAGTGCTAAGACTAGGACATATTCTTCATCACTTGAAGAATCAGTTTCTTCTTTGATTATCTTTATTTTGGTTCATCATCTTCACCGGTGTGAGCATGATGTCTCTTATTATTTGAATTCTTGTTAAAGGAGCCTTTGTTTATGGAAAAATATTTGGAGTAATGTCCCTTATCATCACAAGTGTAGCAACGAATGTTGGAGGGATCTCTTCTGAATTTCTTTTGTCTTTTGTGATGATGTTCCTCCCTTTTGTTGTGATGGTGATCCTCCTTCTTTCTATGATATCTTCTGGTGTGAACTGTGCGATATTTATATTCAATTGATCCCATATTATCTTCTCTTGTTACGAGTTGAGCTTCTTCTTGTGTGCATTCTTTAGAGATCCTCCTGAAACTGATCAACCTTCTTCTTGAACATGTTCCTTGAACGAATGAATCCCATGATCTAGGGAAACTATTGAAGGCAGTCATAACAATATCTCCTTATTATACATTATCTTCGATTGATTCAAGTTATTAATTGATTTGAGCAACCCTTGTGAAGTAGGATTGCATGGTCTTTGACTTTTGCATCTTCACATTCTTCATTTAATTCCTCAATTTCATCTTTTGGTTGATGCTCTTTCCTTCAAACAAATTCGTCAAAGCAACGAACACTTCCTTTGGTGTTTTCAATGATGACACATGGGGGATGATATGGTCCTTAATAGAATATGCAATGATTCTATTGGACTTAACCATGTTCTTCTTATGGATAACCTTATCCTCATCTACCTTTGGTTCTAGAACTTCCTTATTGATATATTGATCCAAATCATTTTCTTCAAGGATTAAGGAGATCATGTACTTCCACACTCGAAATTTTTTATCTCCCCCAAGATTTTCCTCAAGTTGGGTATGCTGAGTCAGTTTGAAATGAGAACCTCAAATGGGAATAAAAGAGATTTAGATCTTTCCAATTTGAGGTGTTGGACCAGGTTCCAGAGCTGGCCAACCTAGGGTTTGTTAAAGAAGCCCTAATTTCTAAACTTGGATTTTTGGAATTTTGTCGGGATTTAAAGATGTGCCTTCTTGAGGCAAGTTTCTCAGTAAGGTCCTGTTCTGAAAGATAAGGTGGGAAGCCTCATAAAATTTATGCCCTAGTTTCTTTCAGAACTAGTGCCTACGTAAAAAATGAACCTTTTTTAAGATGTGATTCTGCTTCCACCAAAATATGCACCCTCCTAGGGCAAGTTAGCCTATCCTTGTTTTCTTAATGATCTGTGGAGAGAAGACCTTAAACTAGGAATCCCTATTTTCCACTGTTGCACAGTGTCTTCTTTCAGAGAGATTCTAATAACATGTTAGTTTTTATAATCTATTTTAAATTTAATAAGATCTTTATTTGAAATAATAACAAGAACAACAATATGCAGAAGAGAGAGCAAACACACAATACACAAATATTTTCCTCGAGGAAACCATTAAGGAGAAAACCCCGCAAACTTCCTCAAAATAGTTTCTTCACTAAGACAATGTCACAAGATGGAAAAACAAAAGTATAAAAATCATTCTACAAATATATATCTCTCTCTCCTCCTTTCTCTTCCTTCTCTCCTCATGCGAACTTGAGTGAGTGAGTGTATGTATAGATGAGGGAGGGAAACTCCCTATGTATATTCTTCAATGAATGGTGTAATAACTTGATTGGGCCGGCCTCTTACCCTGAAATGGATGAATTTAACTAGGGGGACTTAAAAACACATTTTATTATATTCAACTTGGGGAATACTTCTCTGACTTACAATTGATAGTTTACTATAATGACCATATACAATAATAACGTCCCGCGAGGAGGATAACACATCTCCAATGGGGATACATCAATATACAATAATATTATACATTAGAATATCTTCGAAAGTTAAAAATACAACAATAGATAGAAGTTTTTTGGAAGGTTCATTTGAGCAATCTGATGATCATATTTCATTCTTGTTTATGATATAACAATCCCTCATCTTATTACTTTCTCTTGAAGGATTCCATTCCTATGTTGTAAGAATCCTAGAATTGATGTTCATTATAATTTTGGGATCATATATGCTATCAATTTCTTCCATAAATATGATTTGAATGTCTGATTCTATTCTCATTAATGTATATAATCTATTATATATGATATAATACAAGTTTGTGAGCCTCTAAGGAAATTTGGGAATATCCTATTCCAAGACTAGCTCTTTTTGCATGAATTATTGACTAGTTCTTCCATATTTAATGTTAGAAGCTTCATGAGAAACCAAATTTGTTTCTATACATTATTGTAGGTCCTTAACATGTCACTGAATATATCCCAATCCTTACCAAAATAATTTTTGACCCTTAGACATTTTTTGGAAATATCTTAATCTTAACTACTTGTGTAGTCCTGTTTGTGCTAGAAATTGTTTCTAAGGCCAGAGAAACAAGCCAACACACACTCAAGATAAAATTCAATAAAACAGATTAGGTTTAGGGTTTCTGCAATGTTTTAGTGGTTGTAAAATTTTGGGGAAAGACAGGGAATGCATTCATGAGCAAAGTAATAACTGAATCATAAACAAAAGAAGACAAAGATGCATAATACATTCAACAAGATCCAACAGAAAACAATATTGAAGTTCATTCATAAAATACAAGAATCACTAGCATATAAACATAAACCAGTAATGAGTATATCAATTAAGCAACTAGACAAGCTGAACAATGAAGCCAACACAGAAACTGAAGGGTACAAGTGTCATATATCTCATAGTTTCATCACCAAATGCATACAAGATCTTTATACTTAACTCATGAACAAGTATGAACTCATGAACAAGCCTGCAGACCTCCTGAAGCTATCCCAAAAATTGAAACCCTTCTAATGAATTCTAAAACTCTCTAAATACTACTTTTACAAAAAAAGTTAGGTATCAAAAAACCTAACTCTCCTCAACTGATTCGATGGGCTAAAGAAAAGTTTATAATATTACAAAATATGAAACTTACCAAAAATAGTAAATCACTTAACTAATTAGTTTCCCAAAAATAGATAACAACAACTAACTCAATAACTAACTCATAAGTCTTTTGCTGCCTCAGCCAGCAAAGCAATACCATCTAGCACTTGAGACTTCTTCTTTGCTCTCTTTTGTTCCTTTTGCATGTCAGCTATCTTTCTCTGAAGCTCTTCATTCTCCTGCTGCAAGCTCTTTATTGTCTTCTCGAACTCTGTACACTGTAGGTCAATGGCTCCCTTTCTCTTTAAAACCTCTTTTGAAACTGCTGTTAGCTCATGACAATGGTCATTGACATGTTGAAGATCTTCTTTAAGCTTTCTATTGGCCATCATTAGCCCTTCATTGACATCTTGCATATGTTTCATCTGTTGTTTATACTGCTTGATAATTTTCTGCAAGTCTTCTTTATCTGTGTCAACTGATCTTCCTGTCATGATCTCTTGTTCAAAACTGGGGATCTCAGGTATGTCTGACCCCTTATTTAACAGGTCTGGAATATTTGGGTCTTTCAGAATACCTGCTTGCCTAAGTATAAGTTCATCTTCATCTTCCCATTTTTGATATTCAACCGGAGGTATTTCAGCTTTTTCTTTTTGCTGCTGCATTAATAGTTGATTTCTTACCTCAAGAAATATGGTAAACAATTCAGACTCGGTCTGCTTTGCTTTTCTTTTGCTTTTAATGTTTATTTTACCAATTTTTGTCTCTTCATTTGAGGAAGTATCAATCAAGATAGTCTCTTGTTTGGAATTCAGTTTAGGATTGAGTAAATTCTTCATATTCCACCTTAGCTTATTTGTTGGCCTAGTTTTAGGCCTCCAATATGGGGTTTCAATCCTTTTCTTCTTCTTATTTGATTTGACTGCTTTGATCTCTGAAGTAGAAGATTCTCTACCTGTTTCAATTTTAGCTTCAGTGTTAGCAACAAGCTGGTCATCTCCTAACAAATATCCCTCATCATCTGAGAGAATGGTGAGTGGACTTCTCTGCTTGATCTGCAACTCATCGTCAGGTATAACAACCTTTTCTATAACAGCAGCTTTAGTTTCCTTGGAAACTGCTGCTGGTGTCAACTGCTGCCTAAGCTGCAATTCTTCTTTTGAAAACAATGAGTACCTGCCTGTAGTGCCAACTGAAGACACTTTGAGTTTACTATCAACCTCCACATGCTCTGCTGCCTTCTCAACTTTGACATCCTCCTTGTCTGCAGGTTTAGTTTTCTGACCTAATTTTCTCATCAAAACCTTACCCTTGTCAGCTTGCCTCTTAGGTTTCTGATCTTCTGCTTTGGTTTGAAAGCCAGACCAAAAGATGAAAAAATCCCAGGTCTTTCCTTCATGCTGCAAAATAGTACTAATAATCAACCTAATTAGCCCATGATGGAAGATTGATTGAGAAGAATGGTCCACCTGCCCTTTCACCCTGTTGGACATCTTCTGCAAGCTTTTCAAAAAGAAGAATGGCAGGCTCATCTTGGACACCCCCACCATATGTTGAAGAAATCTGAAGTTATACTTATACACATAAGCATACCTGCCCTCGCAAGTAACATAACTCTGCAAAATTCTAATTGGCTCTATCCATTTCCTTCTGAAATTTTGAATAAGGATGCCTTTATTCCAGTCTGGAGTGACATTTGGTAATAAGTATCTCTGAGGATCAAATGTAAAAGGCAATTTCTTAAACCATAGTTCACCTTCATTCTTAATCCCAATAGCTTCTGAAATCAACTCCACTGTCAGTCTGAATTTAAGAGTATCAAAGGTCACCATGTCATTTTTACAGCACTGTGCAAACCTACAAGACACTTCAGCATTATACCCATCTATCTTCTTGAAAAATTCCATCCAACCAGCTTGCTGAAATAATTCAACACATCCAGGGATCTTTTCAATCCACCCTACATCAGTAGGTTCGGCTCTGTTTATCTTACCACTCTTACCCATTTTTTCCTCAAAAAATGGAAACTATGTGACTTAGGGTTCAATAGATGATGTAGTAATTGATTTTCTGCCTCTCGAGCCTCTTCAGTTTTAATGGGAAACTCCCTACAACCTTCTTGACTGATATACTTGTTTTCAAAAGCAAAATAAATCTCTCCACCAGGTAGAATGTTTTAGATTACTGAGGATTCACTGTTGTTCAACAATCCTTTTAATTGATCGACTGCAGATACTTTGAACCACTCTTCATACTATTTGAGTAACGACCTGAGAGTTACAGGTGTCTTTCAGGGTCGAATTTAACTCCAGGTGTCAAGCTGAAGAAGCCCTAGTTTTCTGAGTGACTAGGAAAACCTCCACTAGGCTTTGCAACTGCAATCTCCGTATTTTTAGGTAGGCACCATCATTCCATTAACTCCTCAGCTTTAAGAAAAGATAAGAAGTAATTCTCCTCAGATTAAACTTGATTTAACTGGCCATCTGTCATGATAAGCTGCATTATAATTCATAATGAACACGCCCTTCTCCATGATCTGAAACTACCTATTGTCATGATGATCCCTGAGCTCACACGTAGCAAACAACTCACAGCATGTGATTAGTCACTCACCGTTTGAAATTGTGCCAAAATTTTGCTAGAAAACCGGAAAAATGGAAGGTCGCGATATTCTTGTAGCGTGCCTTCATTATTTTTTAGCTCCAGCGCTACAAGAATAATTTTAATGCTATTTTATCGTTGTCTTACAACTTTTAGGCATTTTGTATGGAGTTTAAAAGCTGCTTGAGTGATAGCTATGCTCAAAGTATGATTTGTGAATCCACCATTTGATATAATGACTTTCAAAAACCCATTTAAAATGTAAAGGATAAAAAAACAAAGCAAAAATATAAAAGCCAAATTTAAAATTTCACCTAACAACCAAAAATTCTCCTAAAAGAAACCAATAATAAAACTTAGAACAAAAGATTAACTTGAAATAAAATGCAAATCAAACAAAAATTGAAGAAACAAAACTCTGACTTAACATCTGGCTCCAGCTGCCGGATGAAGTCCTCCCTGAGATGCTTCAAGAACCTTTAGACCAGTGCCTTCTGTCTTCTATCTACCTGTCTACGAACTTCCATTGGGCTATGGAGTCTTTATTCTACTTCACTCACACCGGTATGTACAATGACAAGTGAAAATCCCCTTACAAACTGTAAAAATGCTTGAGGAATCGCCCATTAACAGGGCTGGACAACTCCTCACCTTCCAAGGACTACAAGATAAAAGTATTATTTTCCAAAACTTTTGATATCAGAAAAGGGACAAACCAAAGATTGTCAAACTTACCATGCTTACCCTTTTCCTCCTTTCTTGCATCCCACCTTAGAACCATCTCACCTACTGAGAAAGTATTTTCTTTAATATTCCTATGAAACCTGTTTTTAATCTTTGCTCTGTATAGCTGTGCTTTTTCATCCACCTTCTCTCTATTTTGATGTAACTCTATCATTTCAAAGATTCTCCTCTGCATATCATTTGGTTCCTCTTGAGAATTCTGGAGGAATTTCATGACTGGAATCCCCAATTGAACGGGGAAAAATGCTTCTATACCATAAACCAGCTGAAAAGGAGAAGTGCCAATGGCCTGCTTCACTGTGATCCTATCTTCCCATAATGCATATTTCAGCATTGAATCCCAAGACCTTTTGTTATGCTTGAGCAATTTCTTGATGCTTTGAATGATGTTCTTGTTAGATGATTCAGCCTGACCATTTCCTTAAGGATAATAGGGGGTTGAATGTTTCAATATGATGCCATTTCTTTCACAAAAGGTCACCATTGCTCTGGATTTAAAATCATTTGCATTGTCTGTTATTAATCTCTGTGGACAGCCAAACCGGCTCAGGATATTTTCTTCAATGAAATCCATGATTACCTTATCTGTAGCATTCCTTGTAGGAATGGATTCTACCCATTTTGTGAAAAAATCTGTTGCAGTCAGAATCCAGTGATGCTGTCCTGAAGATGCTGCATTTATTTCTCCAATAAAGTCCACACCCCATTGCTGAAAAGGGGCATTGACTGCAATAGGTTTCAAAGGCAAAGACAATAATTTCTGCTTACCAGCAAATTTCTGACAAGGAATGCAGGCTCTTACCTGGTGGTAAACATCTGTGAACAAGGATGGCCAATAATATCCAGCTCGTAAAATTTTGTAAGTTGTTGCTTTCCAATACTTATGCCCTCCATAGGCACCTTCATGGGATTCTGATATCACTTCTCCTATTTCAAATTGGTCCAAACATCTGAGAAAGATACCCCCTGGAACCTTCCAGAACAATTGATCTTCTACCAAACAATACTTGGTAGCTTTGAGTTTCAAAGATCTGGCAGCCTTCTTGTCCAAATGCTCAGGACATTGTAGAAATAACAGAAAATGAACAATGTCTGCATACCATGCTGATGATGAATAAAAGTCCATGATCTTTTATTTTTCCATAAGTACTTGAGCTTCTTCAGGCACCGATTCTTCAGCCATGACATGCAGTCCCAGAGCCTGACAATTTGATTCAGCCAGCAACTTGGCTAAACCTTGTCCCTTGACAAGCTTAGTAGGCCTGATCTCAACATCATACTCCATAATATTTGCAATCCATCTGCCTCTCTTCCCTTCACTATCAGGCTGTGTTAAAATATCTTTTATAGCAGAATTTGGGACAAATGAAATAACTTTTGAATGTAGAACATAAATTCTGAAAAATTTCAAAGCTTTTACTAGTGCATAAGCCTGCTTTTCCAATATACTGTACTTCAGCTCAGAATCCCTGAGAGTTTTACTAAAAAAGGCAATAGGTTGTTCCAATCCTTCTTTATTCTTCTGAAGTAAGACTGCTTCAATTGTGTCTTCTGATGCAAATGAAAAAGTAAGGAATTCTTTGGTAAAATCAGGACTTACAAATACAGGTGCTTCAGTCAAAGCTACTTTGATTTTCTCAAATGCAGCCTTTGCCTCAGAAGTCCATCTCACTTCTTGATCTTTCTTTAACATGGTTGTGATCTGTTTAATGGTTTCAGCAAAATTGGGAATAAACCACCGCAGAAAATTGATCTTGCCAATGAATGATTGAACATCTTTTTTTCTCCTAGGTAAACTAATCTTCAGTATTGCTTTCACTCTTTCAGGATCTATTCTGATTCCATCAGCAGACACCAGGTGACCAAGTAGTTTACCTTCCTACACAGCAAAATGTGACTTTTTGGGATTCAGGGATAGGCCAAATTTTCTGCATTTTTGGAAGGTCTTCCTCAAATGCTTCAAATGTCCGTCGTCATATTTTGAGAACACAGTAATATCATCTAAATAAATAAACACAAACTTATCTTTTTCACTAACAAAGGCAATGTCCATGGCTCTCTGAAAGGTTTCCCCAGCATTCACCAAGCCAAAAGGCATCTTGTCATACATGAATGTTCCCCAGGGGGTTGTAAAGGCTGTCTTTTCCTTGTCATCAGGGTGCATGGAAATCTGATTGTACCCTGAGAAACCATCCACCATAGATATCCTCTGAGCTCCAACCACTTGCTGCAATACCTGTTCAATATTAGGAAGAGGATAGTTGTCTTTTAATGATGATCTATTAAGATTTTTGAAGTCAACACATAATCTAATTTCCCCATTCTTTTTTTCTGACAGGAACCAGATTAGAAACCCAAGAAGAGTACCTAAGAGGCACTATTATCTTTGCATCCAGGAGCTTCTTTACTTCCTTTTCAATCACAAGAAACAAAGCTGGATTGATCCTTCTTAGTTTCTATCGGAAAGGTTTAACATTAGGCTTCAAAGGGACCTTATGCTGAATGATTGTTGTATTATAGGTTCGTAGTTCTTCATAAGACTAGGCAAACACATCTACATGTTCTTTCAAAAGGCTGATATACCTATTTCTTTGTTCAGCTGTCAGAGATTTAGAAATTTTTACCATTTTTGGATGTGCTGCAAAACCAATGTTGCAGTCCACTACATTGTCTTCTAAAGATTGAACCACTGGCTTTGAAAGTGTATCATCCTTGGTAAATATTCTTTCTAAAGGTACTAAACCTTTTGGGATGAAGTTTCTCTTCAACTCAATAATTTTATGACTTGCTATCTCATTTTTAGCAAACTCATTTTTAGCAGACTCATCTAACTGTTCATCCCCTTCATCCTCTTCTTGATCAATTTGGGCATTAGTAAACTCATCTGTAAGCTCAAGAAATTTTTTGATTTCAATGTCATCTTCAAATACCCTCCAGTGCTTCACATTATTCGGTAGACATGGTCTGTACCTCACTTCTATGGGATACCTTAGCTGAGTGGTCTTAGGGATTCTGAAGTGTGTGGTAGCCAAAGCTAATGAGTCTGCAGTCTCATTATGATTCCTTGGAATATGAGTGATATTAAATGCTATAAAATAGTTTTCAAGCATATCCCATACCTCATTCCGGTATACTTTCAGCAAACCCTGCTTTACTTGATAGTTGTTCTTCACCTGCTGAACAACCAACTCGGAGTCGCCAAATGCAGCAATTTGTTGAATGCCTAAGTCTTTAGCAGCTTTCAGTCCCAGTAGCAGAGCTTCAAACTCAGCAGTATTGTTAGTGGTAACAAACTCCAGCTTATACATGAGTTTCACTGTTTCACCTCCAGGAGAAATGAGTAGGACTCCAGCTCCAGCACCCTCTTTGCATGAGGATCCGTCAAAGTACAACTGCCACAGTGCATCTTCTTTCTCTCTACTGTGTTTTATTGGCTGATCTTTTTCCACTTGTAACAGACCAGCAGAATTATCCTCATCACTGAAATTTAACATGCAAGTTCCCAAGTCTTTGTCAATAGCATATAAAGGATGATTAGTGGGGTTTTTGTCATCTGTCACTATGTAAGCAAACTGTAGCTCTCTGTATAATCTTCTATTTTCTCCACCAAACACAGGAATGGTGGCATATGAAAGGTACATCTATAAATTTCCTCCAACCTTCTTAGCCCATGACCTAAAAAGAAGTAGGCCAAACTTTGGTGTAATGTCAGCTACTACAACATCCATTATCACACTTTTCATAGGCAACTGAGCTAGGCTGACAACCATGTCTTTAATTAGTCCTAAACATTTCACAGCTTGAAAGTCAAAGGCATATATATCATGGTAAGTCTTGGTGATACTGAGGCCCAGGGCTTCCATCACAGCTTTTGGCATCAAGTTATGGGATGCTCTTGAATCTAACAGGCAATTGTGAATCATTTGGTCATGGATAGTCAAGGTGATATAAAAGGGAGGAGAAGCACCAGCCTCATTTTCAGTCTTTTCAGCCAGCACTGATCCAATAAATATTCTTGGGCTTTCTTCCTGCAAGTTAACTGTATCTGAAACAGGTTGATTACTAGGTCCATTCATCACTTTCATAACTGTTTCTTTATATGATGGATTCTTTATTAACTTAGTCAAAGGTACAGGAATCTTTAACTTCCTTAGTTCATTCTCCAAACTAAAATTTTGGACAGATTTGTTTACCTCTTCAATTTCAGCATTCTTCTTTGATTTTTCTGCAGATTGCTTCTTCTCTATGACAAGATCAGGTACTTTTTTAGTAGGAACAGGTGTAGCAAGAACAGCTGCCTTCTTCTTCAGGGCTTGGACCACTTGTTTTGGGCCTAATCTGAGATTTATAGTCTTCTTAGGTCCATTCTGATGGACAGCAGTAGTTACAACAGTATTTTCCAAGCCTAAATCATCTTCAGTTTCAAACATGTCAGAATCATAATATTTTGAATTCAGGAAATCTTCTTCAGTAACAAAACCTGTAGACAATCCATCTCCAAAGTGGTTCATATCCTGATCAGTCTCAGTCTCTTCAAAGAGCAGCTGTTCATCAACTTCTTCTTCATTAGATACATTATTTTGAAGAGGTGGGGGCACTCTTTGATCCTCATTCTCTCTCCTTTCTCGTTGGATATCATTGCTCCCGCGCTCTCTTGATATAAATCTGGGAGCAAATTGCCTTTTGAACTGATTCTGGTTATTTGGATTCCTTTCAGCTTCTGGAGCAGGTTTGCCAGAATTCTTTTCAAGCTCTAGTTTATTCAGTTTGGCAGTGAGAATCTTCACTAGCTTAGCCATCTCATCTATCTTAGCTTCAACAGACTGAGGAGCAACACTTTCTGAAACAGCTTCCTTCTTTCCTTTTCTTTCATAAAGCTACTGGGCTGTTTCTTTCTTAAGTCTGTTTGAAGCCAGCGAATTGGACTCTACCTCCAATGCTGCATCTTGCATGTTCAGCAAGGTGATAGGTCTTCTTTCTCTCAGTAATAAAGAAAATTCATGATCAAAGGCATTTGCATAGGTAATTTTAGCTGATGTTTCAGTAGGCTTAATTTCTGCTGGAATTTTACTATACATTTTGTTAAACCTTTTGGAAAAATCTGCAACAGTCTCCTCTTTTTTCCTTCTGAGAGCTCCAAACTCAGTTAGATAATAGGTGTGGTCCTTTGTGTCTCCCCATTGCCTCATGAAAAGATCACGGAGCTCTTCAATTTTAATGATTGAGTTGGCAGGAAACTCTCTGAACCACTTCCTTACATCCCCATCAAGGCTCTGAACAAATACCCTCATCCATACATCTTTGATCTCAATGTTTTGATTATCAGCATAACTTAGGAAAGCCTCCCAATGTTCCTCAGCAGTGATTTCCCCCTGTCCATTGAACCTAGGCATATACTTTTGGTAATCACCTCCAGGCAATGCATGTAAAGGCTGAGGTAATACTAATGGTGCATACTTGGCTGCAACCATCCAATCCATCATATCCATGGGAGGGTTTTGGGCTGCCATTTTTGTACTGACTGGTTTTGAAGATGAGGAAGATTGACTGGAACTTCTTTGAAAAGGGATCTTTCCTACTTTCAGCTGAAAGAGAGGTATTTTACCAGGAGAAGCAGTCTTGGCTTTCAAAAAGGTTTGAGGATTAGTAAAAACTTGAAAAGTGCTCTCAGGGATGGTAGGTTTTATCCAAGGTGAGGTTTCAACTGAATGTAATGAAACACCCAACTGGTCAGGGTCACAAGAGGCTGGTAAAGATTGAGACCTTCTAAGTTTTCTTGCTATTTTTAAGATCTGTTCAGGGTCTGTCACACCCAATTGCAATGGAGAAGTAGGTCTGTTCCTGGTTCCAATTCCTTTAGAAGCCACTGTGACAACTTTTTGGTGAAAAAAGCCTTAAAAAGAGCTGACTTAAGTCCACCTCTTAAACCAGTAAAACTGATAAGTATCCCAGGGAATATATGCTTCAGCTTCATCCCCGGCAACGGCGCCAAAGATGTTTGTGCCAGAAATTGTTTCTAAGGCCAGAGAAACAAGCCAACACACACTCAAGATAAAATTCAATAAAACAGATTAGGTTTAGGGTTTCTGCAATGTTTTAGTGGTTGTAAAATTTTGGGGAAAGATAGGGAATGCATTCATGAGCAAAGTAATAACTGAATCATAAACAAAAGAAGACAAAGATGCATAATACATTCAACAAGATCCAACATAAAATAGTATTGAAGTTCATTCATAAAAGACAAGCATCACCAGCATATAAACATAAACCAGTAATGAGTATATCAATTAAGCAACTAGACAAGCTGAATAATGAAGACAACACAGAAACTGAAGAGTACAAGTGTCATATATCTCATAGTTTCATCACCAAATGCATACAAGAGCTTTATACTTAACTCATGAACAAGTATGAACTCATGAACAAGCCTGTAGACCTCCTGAAGCTATCCCAAAAATTGAAACCCTTCTAATGACTTCTAAAACTCTCTAAATACTACTTTTACAAAAACAGTTAGGTATCAAAAAACCTAACTCTCCTCAACTGATTCGATGGGCTAAAGAAAAGTTTATAATCTTACAAAATATGAAATTTACCAAAAATAGTAAATCACTTAACTAATTAGTTTTCCAAAAAGAGATAACAACAACTAACTCAATAACTAACTCATAAGTCTTTTGTTGCCTCAGCCAGCAAAGCAATACCATCTAGCGCTTGAGACTTCTTCTTTGCTCTCTTTTGTTCCTTTTGCATGTCAGCTATCTTTCTCTAAAGCTCTTCATTCTCCTGCTGCAAGCTCTTTATTGTCTTCTCCAACTCTGTACAGTGTAGGTCAGTGGCTCCCTTTCTCTTTAAAACCTCTTTTGAAACTGCTGTTAGCTCATGACAATGGTCAATGACATGCTGAAGATCTTCCTTAAGCTTTATATTGGCCATCATTAGCCCTTCATTAACCTCTTGCATATGTTTCATCTGTTGTTTATACTGCTTGATAATTTTCTGCAAGTCTTCATTATCTGTGTCAACTGATCTTCCTGTCATGATCTCTTGTATGTCTGACCCCTTATTTAACAGGTTTGGAATATTTGGGTCTTTCAGAATACCTGCTTGCCTAAGTATAAGTTCATCTTCATCTTCCCATTTTTTATCTTCAATCGGAGGTATTTCAACTTTTTCTTTTTGCTGCTGCTTTAACAGTTGATTTCTTACCTCAAGAAATACGGTAAACAATTCAGACTCGGTCTACTCTGCTTTTCTTTTGCTTTTAATGTTTATTTTACCAATTTCTGGCTCTTCATTTGTGGAAGTATCAATCAAGACAGTCTCTTGTTTGGAATTCAGTTTAGGATTGAGTAACTTCTTCATATTCCACCTTAGCTTATTTGTTGGCCTGGTTTTAGGCCTCCAATATGGGGTTACAATCCTTTTCTTCTTCTTATTTGATTTGAATGCTTTGATCTCTGAAGTAGAAGATTCTCTGCCTGTTTCAATTTTAGCTTCAGTGTTAGCAACAGGCTGGTCATCTCCTAACAAATATCCCTCATCATCTGAGAGAATGGTGAGTGGAATTCTCTGCTTGATCTGCAACTCATCCTCAGGTATAACAACCTTTTCTATAACAGTAGCTTTAGTTTCCTTGGAAACTGCTGCTGGTGTCAACTATTGCCTAAGCTGCAATTCTTCTTTTGAAAACAATGAGTACCTGCCTGTAGTGCCAACTGAAGACACTTTGAGTTTACTGTCAACCTCCACATGCTCTGCTGCCTTCTCAACTTTGACATCCTCCTTGTCTGCAGGTTTAGTTTTCTGACCTAATTTTCTCATCAAAACCTTACCCTTGTCAGCTTGCCTCTTAGGTTTCTGATCTTCTTCTTTGGTTTGAAAGCCAGACCAAAAGATGAAAAAATCCCAGGTCTTTCCATCATGCTGCAAAATAGTGCTAATAATCAACTTAATTAGCCCATGATCGAAGATTGATTGAGAAGAATGGTCCATCTTCCCTTTCACCTTGTTGGACATCTTCTGCAAGCTTTTCAAAAAGAAGAATGGCAGGCTCATCTTGGACACCCCCACCATATGTTGAAGAAATCTGAAGTGATATTTATACACATAAGCATACCTGCCCTCGCAAGTAACATAACTCTGCAAAATTCTAATTGGCTCTATCCATTCCTTTCTGAAATTTTGAATAAGGATGCCTTTATTCCAGTCTGGAGTGACATTTGGTAATAAGTATCTCTGAGGATCAAATGCAAAAGGCAATTTCTTAAACCATAGTTCACCTTCATTCTTAATCCCAGTAGCTTCTGAAATCAACTCCACTGTCAGTCTGAATTTAAGAGTATCAAAGGTCACCATGTCATTTTTACAGCATTGTGCAAACCTACAAGACACTTCAGCATTATACCCATCTATCTTCTTGAAAAAGTCCATCCAACCAGCTTGCTGAAATAATTCAACACATCCATGGAGCTTTTCAATCCACCCTACATCAGTAGGTTCGGCTCTATTTATCTTACCACTCTTACCCATTTTTTCCTCAAAAACTGGAAACTATGTGACTTAGGGTTCAGTAGATGATGTAGTAATTGATTTTCTGCCTCTCGAGCCTCTTCAGTTTTCATGAGCAACTCCCTACAACCTTCTTGACTGATATACTTGTTTTCAAAAGAAAAATAAATCTCTCCACCAGGTAGAATGATTTAGATTACTGAGGATTCACTGTTCTTCAACAATCCTTTTAATTGATCGGCTGCAGATACTTTGAACCGCTCTTCATACTATTTGAGTAACGACCTGAGAGTTACAGGTGTCTTTCAGGGTCAAATTTAAGTCCAGGTGTGAAGCTGAAGAAGTCCTAGTTTTTTGAGCGACTAGGAAAACCTCCACTAGGCTTTGCAACTGCAATCTCCATGTTTTTAGGCAGACACCATCATTCCATTAACTCCTCAGCTTTAAGAAAATATAAGAAGTAATTCTCCTCAGATTAAACTTGATTTAACCGTCCATCTATCATGATAAGCTGCATTATAATTCATAATGAACACGCCCTTCTCCATGATCTGAAACTGCCTATTCTCATGATGATCACTGAGCTCACACATAGCAAACAACTCACATCATGTGATTAGTCACTCACCGTTTGAAATCGTGCCAAAATTTTGCTAGAAAACCTGAAAAATTTAAGGTCGCGATATTCTTGTAGCGCGCCTTCATTATTTTTTAGCTCCAGCACTACAAGAATAATTTTAATGCTATTTTATCGATGTCTTACAACTTTCAGGCATTTTGTATGGAGTTTAAAAGCTGCTTGAGTGATAGCTATGCTCAAAGTATGATTTGTGAATCCACCATTTGATATAATGACTTTCAAAAACCCATTTAAAATGTAAAGGATCAAAAAACAAAGCAAAAATATAAAAGCCAAATTTAAAATTTCACCTAACAACCAAAAATTCTCCTAAAAGAAACCAATAATCAAACTTAGAACAAAAGATTAACTTGAAATAAAATGCAAATCAAACAAAAATTGAAGAAACAAAACTCTGACTTAACAAGTGCCAAGTGACATCCTTGTTTATTTGATCCCCAAATCAAATTCAATGATCTCTAAAAATATGGATTTGAACCTTGATAATATTAGGTATCTATTTTTCATATTCTGGGGTTTCCAGGATCCTTGGAGTAGACTTCATCCTTACTGATGTTCGAAACATAAATGGTCCCAACACATTATGCAAATGATTTTTAAGATTATGCATTCATGTGACAATTTTTAAATGAAATCTGAATTAGTCTGTCTCTTATTTGTTTATATATACCTATTATTAAATATTACAGAGCCATTTCCCGATCCTATCTGATGTGAGAGAATTGCCAATATGCATTGAAGTTGATTCAGGCAATTCTAGTTCATTTCTAGTACTTAGTTTTATTTCTTCTATGAATTGGACCCCGAGCTTGTTCTTTTGCTTGAATTAGTGTGCCCAAACATACCTTAGGTACATTATAGTGGTATCATAGCATGGTACTATGAAATTTCTTGTGATATGCATTGATGCATCCTAAAATAAATCTGAACCCAAAGAACAAAAGTACAGAAGATATTTTCATCATTGAATAAGAAGAAGTAAGTTCCATCCAAGTTGAGATCCAAAGAGAAAAAAGAAGTATGGATGACTGAGGCATAATTAGGGAATATATGGATGATATCTTTGCACAAATAATTATAAAGGTTATGGATAAATTTACTTAAGTGCAAACAAAAACAATAGACATTTTGTCTAGATTGGTGGATAAGAAAGAAGGTGAAGTCAATAGTAGTGGTTCTCATCAAGAGGAGAAGAGAACCTTAGAGGAAAAATATTTTCTAAGACTATATTACATAATAGGGAACATGAATTCAAATATTTTCCAAGGTATTCTATGCCCAAGTTTCTTGAGCATAGGGTGGAAGAAATTGAGATGCAATTTGATTGAAGGTGCTACACCACTGAAGGTTTGACTTGTAGAGTACATGGATTATAGTGAAGAGTACAAAAGGAATTTGACCTTCAAATATTATTGTGACTACAAGGACAAGGTCAAATAAATATGAGGTACTAGAATGACTACTAAAAATTATGAGTTGCAGAGAACCATTGGAAAAATATCCCTTCCCTACTTTGATGGATCTACAAAATGCACTACTAGCTCTTGGTTGTAAAATCTAGATACTTATTTTTAGTTGAACCCAATGATTGAAAGGGATGCCATTAGAATGAACACTTTTCATTTGGAATGGGACAAAAGTGATTGGTGGTTTCATGGGTTAAGGACTTTGGGGCATCATACTGTAACCACCTATGAGGAGTTCACAATATGGTTGGTGAATAGGTTTGATAGAAGGGATCCTGATATGTCATTCAGGGATCTTACCCAATTGAAGCAATATGGAAATCTAGATGCTTACATTTAATAATTTCAAAAGGTAGTTGTTATGGTTGATGATGTATCAGAATCTCACTTAATTCTTTTGTTTACAGAAGGACTAACAAATCCACTTAAGGGTTTGATTAAAGCTCATCAGCCTGCTACATTACAAGATGCCATGGTTAAGACTAGAGATATTCAAGATGATATTCCAAAAACCAGATTTCCACCTAAGAGTAGTTTTCCTTTTAATTTTAAGGATAAGAGACATTTTCAAAAGGGTTCCAGTGGGAATTTCAAGAGGGTAACTTTTCTAAATAGTGGGGTGAACTTAGGAGAAAGAAATTATGCTTCTCATGCTAGAAGCCATGGGTTCCTAGCCACAAATGTTTAAGGGGAAAACACATTATATAGAAGTATTCTCTAAAAGTGAATATGAAGAATAGAATGTGGAGTAGTCAATATACGTAGTGGAAAATTATGAATCAACAGATGAATTGTAGCCACAAATTGATTTAGGAAAGATTATTGTTATGTATGGAATACAAAGATTCCATACTCTCCAATTTAAGGGAGTAGTTAAAGTCCAAATAGATACTGTTTTGGTGGATGGAGGGCCACACACAACATTATTGATGCTTAAATGGTGGAAATAAGAAATCTTCCCACTGAATATTTTGATGGATTCACTGTCATGATCCCCGTGAATCATTCAATGGATTGCGCAAAATGGATTCTCAAACTACAAGTGACTATTTGGAACTATACAGTGACATATAATTTCTATGTTGTGAATGTGGCTAACACACACATAGTGCTGGGGGTCCAATGGTTATTCTCAATTGGTGAAAAATATGTGAACTACAAAGTTCCATAAATTAGGTTAATCAAGAATTATGATGGGAAGCAAGTTGTTTTAAAAGGTATGGAAACCTATCCAAATCAGGTAGTATCTTCCCATAGTATGAGGTCTATATTAATACATGGGGACATAGGGTGGGATACTAAATGTTTTATTCCTACCCAAGGATCAACTATAGACATTTCCCAACATCCATAGGACATAAAGAAATTTCTCAAGAAATATGAGAAAATACTTGGAGGTCTTCCTCTATCCATACCACGAGATAGAGGACTTGATCATCTGATAAAGCTGGAGGTAGGGACACTCTCTATCATGATTAATCCCTACAAGCACCCGAAAATACTCAAATATGAAATTGAGAAGGCCATAAAAGTGTTAGGATTAATTAATCCTCCTTTATCCAACATAGTCTATTTGGTCATTTTTCCTAACTTAGGAGGTTATTATCACTATACTAGAGTATGGGGGACACACCTAGGGTTTATATGCTTCTTACTGCATCTGCATGCATGATTTTATGCGCCCCATTAACCAATACCTACAATTTAGGAGGTCACTCTAAGTGCCACCAACAGTCTCCCTCAATACACTTTGGTAGGTAAGAAGTTATACTTAGTTAGGCTCCATTTACTATCAATCAGATCACAACCAGTTATCCTAGCGCCAATTTTGCATGTATGCAAGGAATGTGGCTCCTTTTTTCCACCTACCTCATAAGTTAACTAATTGTAGACTAAATTAGTCATCCAAAGTTAGACTAGTGAGATCCAGCTGTGATTTTTCCAAACTGAGTTAGATAACCAATCAGTTAGAGTTGGTAGATTCGAATTCTATCCAAAATTTTTTAAATGCTATTTATTTTACTACCATTGTATTGCTAATTAATTAATGAATATTAATGTTGTGATTATCTAAGCAATTCTTGTTCGATTAATATGAGATTTTTGTCATGAAGTCTTTGCTCAATGTACATTGATATTGTTTATTCCACTACATAATTATTTTCTCATAGTTCTCATTTCAACATGTAGATATATGGTTCACTAAATTTAACATGGTATCAGAGCCTATGTTCAGGCCAACAACAAAACTCTGAAACCTCCATGCTTGCACAAGAAGCAGCTGAGTTTCCACATAATTCCTAGAATCATAGCAGTGATCCCTCTCAATTATGTCCAGAAGTCTAACCATGTGTGACAGACTCTAAAAAAGTGCACATGTCGAGGTGGAAATATTTCAACTAACAAATGCTTGTGAATTGATTGTTTTTCACCATTTTCTATAGGTACAACTTCAAAATGGATTTAAGATCGGGTCCTCCTCAATCACCATTCAATTATGCCTAGTGGAAATTGAAGATGGTTGCATATCTTGAGATCCATGATCTCCATGATGTGTTCTTTGGAGTTGTTAAAGAATACTATGAATATGAAAATTATTGGCTATTTGACGGTGAAAGAGCATATGCAAGAATGTGTATGGAAATGACTCCTAATATGCGTTATCTCATGGAATCTACTAAGTATCCATCCGAGCTAGAAAAATATAGAAAGAGCCTTTGGTGTGTAGAAAGAACAACATGATAAATGGAGTGAATCCAAACCTCCTCATGTGTTCTCCCTTAAAAAACTGAACCTATATTCTCTCACATGAATTTTTTCAATATGAAGAAGAAGGATACTCTTCAACTTAATCAATTCGAATTGTTGAAAGTCTCCTTGTAGAGAATCCTTCTCATGTTGCTCGAGAAGTTTATGAGATATATGATATTTAATATTCTCATATAGCTTATCCAAAATAAGATATTTGATTCTCCATCATTGAATAAAAAATCTCCTTCCATTCTACTCAGTCATTCTCCAATGATTCTTCTATTCTAAATTATGTGCAAAGTTTTTCAGTGAAAGCTCAAAGAGTTGAAGAGAAATTCAATTCCTCTCTCTCCAATCATGTTGATGTGTGCATAAAAGTGATACTTTGGATGTTTTGGAAGAAATATCATATTTTAGGAGTGATCCATTCACTCTCACTGATCTAGAGCTTCCAACAAATTCCTACATGCTTTCTTGCACCAATACTCAGAGTTTTGTTGAAGAAGGAAAATATTTTTCATCTACCATCTCAGTGGAGCACTCGAACCTTTGTTCCACACTCTTGGATCTGATATAACCTTGTTTGGTTCTAATTTTTAGTTTCAAGAGCCTCCATTCATCCTTGTATTTATTCTCATCAATTTTGTTGTGAAAAATCAAGTACCTCAAGTCTCTTTCAAATTTGTTGTTGGGGATTCGATGTAAGTTTTCTCTCATGAATTTGCTGATATTAAATTTTGTGAATCATTCTATATTTTGGAAGCTATATCAGATTATGGAGCTCAATAATTCTCTCTGCATGGTCCCATGACTTCCCTACCTTTCTACTTTATCACATGCTCATCTCCTCATAGTACTAGTAAATATGAAGACATCCTACATTTGCCTGGACACTTACTCCTAGCGCCTAGAGCTGATTTTACCTCAAATGGTTCAATGCTAAAGGATGAAACATATAAGTTTCTTGGGTTTACCTCACATGATTCTAATTCTCAAGAACTTTTTCTCTCTCATCAGTTGATCTTAGTTGCTCTACATGGGTCCAGTTTTCATCTTGCATCTATCTATGTTCTGACTGATTCAGTTGAGCATATTCCTCTTCTTCCAAAGAGGAAAGTTACTATAGACATAATAATTTATTTTGGAGAGGTTCACATGCAAAATCCCAGGATTCTGATGCAGAAAAGAACCAATATTTTTCATTACTACTACATAGAGTTGCAGATTGCAACAATTTTTTCATAAGTTTTTGCTCGAAGAGAAACATTTTCTCTTAATAATAGCTTATTTCCTGATTCCTTCTTATTTTGAGGGGGAGGGGGAAGGGGGTTTCCATAATTTTTTACCATTTTCCTTATTTTATTAAGAAGTATTTTAATTCATTTAGATTGTATGGGTGACTTTTGGCCTAGTTTCCAAGGCCAATGTTGTCCAAAGTTAGGATTAAGGGGGGGGGGGGGGGGGGGGGGTGTTAGGATTAATTAATCCTCCTTTATCCAACATAGTATATTCAGTCATTTCTCCTAACTTGGGAGGTTATTATCACTATAATAGAGTATGAGGGACACACCTAGAGGTTATCTTCCACTTACTGCATCCACATGCATGAGTTTATGCACCCCAGGGACCAATCCCTACATTTTAGGAGGTGACTTTGAGCCACCAACAGTCTTGACTCTCCTTTAGTAGACCTTGGTAGGTAAGCAGTATACTCAATTATGATACAATTACTATTAGTTAGATCACAACCAGTTATCCTAGCACCATTTTTTCATGCATATAGGGATCCTAGTGCCTTTTGTCCACCTACCTCATCACTTAATTGATTTTAGACTGATTTAGTCATCCAAAGTTAGACTACTGAGCTCCAACTATGATTTTTCCACATTGAGTTAGATAATCAGTTAGTTAGAGTTGGTAGATTCAAATCCTATCCACAATATTCAAATTCTATTTATTGTGCTACCATTGTATTACTAATTAATTAATGAATATTAATGTTGTGATTATCTGAGCAATTATTGTCTGATTAATATGAAATTTTTGTCACGAATTCTTTACTCACTGTACATTAATAATATTTTTTGATACACTACATAATTCTTTTCTCATAGCTCCCATTTTGTCATGTATATCTATGGTTCACTAAAGTTAACAAAAATAACTTATGGAGTTAGGACTGATTAGACCAAGTACTGACCCTTTTACTTTAGTGAAGACGAAATATGGGATCCTAAGGATGATTATAGATATTTGAATAAGAAGACTATAAAGAACTAGTATCCCATCCCAAGAATTGGTGAGTTGATGGATGAGATGCATAGAGCCTAGGTTTTATCCAAAATTGACCTTCATTCTACATATAATCAAATCAAGATGAGGGAAGAAGAAATACATAAGACAAGCTTCCACTGTCATTATGGCCATTTTGAATTCTTAGTCATGCAATTTGGATTGACTAATGCAATTGAAACATTTCAATATTGTGTGAAAAAAGCATTTAGAAAGAAGCTTTGTAATCATGTATTAGTGTTTTTTGATGATATTTTGATTTAAAATAAAATTTGGGTAAAACACCTACAACATTTAGAAGTTGTACTAACCATTCTTGTAGAGCAGTCCTTGTATGCTAAGTTGTCCAAATGTGAGATTGGAATGAATAAGATGTTATATCTTTGCCATATGAATCGACAATAATGGGTGAAGGTCCACATGAAAAAGATCCACAACCAAGTCCCAAGAATGTCACAGAATTGGCAGGGTTCCTTGGAATTTGCACTTACTACAATAAGTTTGTCAATGGATTTTCTCAGTTGAAAAATCATTTGAATGATCTTACCAAGAAAAAAAAATTCTATTGGTAAGAGGAAGCTAAAAGTGTTTTCAAAAAGATAAAGGAATTCAATAGTAGTTTCCCATTTCTGTCTCTACCTGACTTCACTCAACCATTTGTGCTTAAGTGTGATTGATCCAGAGAGGGCATTTGAGTAGTATTGATGCAAAACAAGCACCCAATTGATTTTAAGAGAAGAAATTTGAAACCACATGAGAGGAACTATCCTAGCTATGATAAAGAAATGTTGTCCATGATGCATACATTGGCTAAGTGTCAATAATATCTAGTTGGTACCAAGTTTGTATTCAAAACTAATCATAACATCTTTAAGCATTTCTTGACTCAAAAGGAGTTGAATGATAGGAAAAAAAATGGGTGAGTAAATTTCAAGCTTATGACTTTGATATCAAGTACAAAAAGGTAAATTGAATGTATTTATGGATGTGTTGTCATAAAAACCCAGCCTCTCCGCAATAGAAGTTCCTATGGGTTTCAAAAAACAACTAACTATAGATTTGCATCTCAATTAATGGATGGATTGATTAGGAATGATTTGTATAAAGTGTTGGATGGAGTCATATATTACAAAGATAAAATTTACTTGGTTCTAGGATTAGAGATGAAGAAGAATATTTTTGAGGTTTCCCATGATTCACCTCTAGCTAGGCAGCTTGGTTATCTGAATACTTACCAGAAAAGTAGGGAGATGTTCTTTTGGAAAGGAATCAAATATAATGTGTTAAGGCATGTGGGAAAATGCATCACATTAAAATAGGATAAATTTGAGCACACAGATCCAGCTTGGCTAGTAAAACCACTTCAAATTCCAGATAAAAAATGGGAAATAATTTCAATGGATTTTATCACTCAATTGCTCAAGGTGCAAGGTAAGGATTTCATATTTGTTGTAGTAGACAGACTTACTAAATTTTCAAACTTCTTTGTTATTCCCTCAACTAGTTCAACAACTCAAATTGCTGATCTCTTATTTAAGGAAGTGTTTTGAGTGTTTTCACACTAATGCAAGTGAAAATGTGGTTTCTTCTGGCTTAGTGTAGCTGACATAGGAAGCACATGAGAATCTGATTCTCGTGGCTCAGGTGTGTGAGAGAAGTTGGTGAAAATAGGTAAAAACAAGTAAAAATCAAACTATGCAAAGCTAAACATAGGAAATGGACCTAAATATCACTGCATGCATTTCGTAATTGTTCTTAAAATTAAATTTCGGCAACAATAAACAATAACAATAACTTTTTTCTCTTTTTACACTAGAGCGAAGATGAAAGAAATAAAAATACTTTTAGTAATCAAATTTGGACATTACTTGGGTGGAGAATGTCTCGAGTGAATGGGCCCTTTTAGTTGATGGCACGCAAGTGTTGTTCTCTCATGTCCAAACATCCTAGTGTCTCCGACACAAGGTCATAGAGGTGTCGAATGTCAACCAGGTTAAGAGAATGGTAGGTAACAAAGGGTTATGGGCTTCAAGGGGAAATTTAGACATAGCAACAGTGTTGCAATGGAGAGATGGATGGAATGGAGCCTTCATGTTGTATTTGTAGGAATTATTTTCCATGTAGGGTTTTGAATACCATGGTTCTTTTAATTTTTACCACCGATATATTTTGAATTTAGGAGGGATTCACTTTTTGTGCCAACTTCCCTTGTTTTATGGAATTGTGTCTTAATTTGGATGTTAATCCCTAATTTGATGGGATAATTTCATTTTGGCGATAGGGGGTCCATGATTTATGGAATTATTTGACAATTTTTTATTTTTGGGGTGCATGAAGGAATAATCACATGATCGATAGACATCATAGTACTCATTATACCAGAGGGAGAAAACAGACCAAATTGCAAGGAGACGAAGACTACGATGGAGTAGAGAAAAAACTCTACACTGGGGTTGCAAGGGAAAAATAGGGATCTTAATGTTTAATTGTAAATGTTATTTATTAAAATGGGATCTTTATATCTGATACAGATTCTTGGGAAGCCAATGTACTCATTATGATTAGGGTTTTGAATTTATCTTGTACATCATCATAGAGGTGTATAAACTAAGCCTATGAGTCATAATAGCATTGAAAAAATAGATTTCATATGCCTCATGAATTACAAAAGTGTTGGGTGACATCCGATGCAAATCTCACAAGTGGTGTCATGTTACTATGCAATTAATTAAAATGAGCATTTTTAGTACTTTTTTATTAATTAAAATGATTGTAAAAGTTATGAAATAGTGTTATATAATGCTTACTATAAGTTGATAGTGCTTCTATATATATTAAGTTGATAACAACTGGCATATTTCTTAAGAAATATTTTCTTAAAAAACATCAAAATCAAAGTCAAAGACATAAAATTAACATAGATTCTTAAACTTTTTATTATAATAAAACAACTTTATATTCATCAGAACAATATTTCCATTTAATTTTTTTAACAGTAACCATAAAAATTGACATAGCTTCTTAAGCCTCTTATTATAATAAAACAATTTAGAACAATATTTCTATTTGATTCATCTAACACTAACCTTATCAACCTTCCAATAGTATTCAAGGATTGATAAATTATTACAACCTAAAATCATTGCATATAAATCTATGAAAGAAACAAGCTCATAGGTTTTACAAACTGCAATATGAATACCAATCATTACAATTAATGTACCTACGCTATATAATGTCACATCTTTGCTTTGTTTATTATCCTATTTTAGTATAGGTTGTCAATTCTTCAATAAGATTCTTAATTTGATCTTTTATCTTGGATTTCTATTATTTCCTTCTTTTTATAGATATGAGGAGTATTAGAAAATTTATATGGTTCCTCGTATTGTTTTTCAAATCATTCTAAATAATTTAGTTCTATTTGGTGTCTGGTTTGTGATAATAGGGAGGATCTAATGCATACACCATTGATTGCATAGAAGATGATGGATAATAGTCCATGCTATTTTATCTAGAGTTATTTTTTGATTCAAAAATTTGTTTATAAAACAAGGTTTTTTGGAGACTTAGAGCTTAGGTTATTGGCATTTAGTTATAATATATTTTCTTTGAATATAATTAGTTTTTTTTCTTGTGTCCTTTTTATTTAGAAATGAAAACTAAAAAAGAAAGTTTTTGTTTTAAATATGTATAGCTCATATAGACAATTTTCATGGCCAGGGAAGAATTGAAATCAATATGTATGGAAGTCAAAGACTAATTTCAATAAAAAAAAAGATTTCTTGCAAGTATAGAGTTCGTGTTATTTAATGTTTGGAATACATAAGTTTTCCCTTGATTCCACAAGTTTGGTTTTCTTATGTCCTCTTCAATTCAAAGGTGAAAGCAAAAAATTCAAGTTTTTGTTTTGTTATTAATCACTTCATCGTATTGTACATACATTGTTCTAATACTCTAGATTTTTTAAAATGATATTTATTAATAGTTCATTCTATCTCATAGCGTGGTCTTTGGCACAAGAACTTCCATTGAACACATTGAAATAGTGAAAAAAATTGATAATAGACATTGATTTTGCTTTGTTCAAAGTCATTTATTTTTGTTTCCTAATTTTTCAAGATTGTGAAAAATAGAGCAGGTGCAATTGCCTAGTTTGTATAATTAGTTGTTATCTTAAATATTTTACTGCCAACATGACATCTATGTATAAAATGGAAGAAAGTTTTAATGAAATAGTTTATCTAGGTACACCAAACAATTTTGTAATTTATGGTATAAAGAGAAAACATATTGATCAGATTCTAGCAACATCTTATTTATTTCATTTGCATTATTTCTACTATGAATAATGAAACTACTTATTTGGTGCACTGACTATTTTGCTACATTTTAGTTATACACCAGTAGAATAAGAGAAGGAATTGTAAATCATTTCCGTTCTTTCTTGGATTAAAATTTTTTATTATGGCTTTATTATCGATGTGAACATAATTGATGACTAATTTTCTCTTGGAATTTCACAATGTGACAATGTTGCTACATACTTGAATTGAATGTCCTTGTTTACTTCTCGGTCACATGGGCATAATGGAGATGGACTATGGGGCGATATTTTCTACATCAAATGGTTTTCTAAATTATTGGATCTTTAATTAGTTGCTTGTTCATTGACAAAAGAAGCAAATTACCTCCACTTTAATGATAGAAATACCAAATATTTCTACAACCTCTTGTTCCATTACCAAAATCCTTTGTTTGATCACTTTGAAACATGTTTTCCATTTGGATAATTAGATTTTATGGGAAAAGGGGTAAGCTATATGCCAAACGCATATTTGCAAAACAATTCCCAAATGGAGCTATTCTCTATTGAACAAGAAATATTAGAACAATATCTATATATTGGTAGTTTTATTCCTAATGATTTTCATGATTCATTGTTTAAATGTATTTTCAAATTAACATCGTTGTTTAATGTTCCTACACTAAGAAAAGAAATAGCACAAACATTTTGCAACTTCTTTTTTACAAATGACAAGAAAGAAATCAAATGCTTAGAAAGATATCTTGATCAAAATACAATTCATCAAGGATATCTTGTAAATTTGTCAAAGGCATATAGTGAAGGAAAAATAGGAGACAAATTTGCAATTTAGTGGTTATGTGAATCACTAGACATTAACATATACATAAGGAGTTCCATCCTTAAAAAATTATCCTAGTATTCCATTCTTTTCAAAAGTTCCATGTTCTATATTTCTTGCTTTCACATTTTCAACTATTTCTAAAAAAACATTCTAAAAACACTATGTTAGCACCCTGTAATTTTCCTATGGTTGATGTAGGAAGTCACAGCGGTAACAATTTCAAGCAACCTTTAGACTGCCTTCTAGCCAAGGCAGTTAGAAAGGGATCCCTCTTGTCACAGTAACCTTCACATACACATTTAATAATAACGAGCACGCAGAAGACTAGATTTTTGCTAGTAACAGGATAGTTACAAATAAGAGGGTGGAAAGATAGACAAAATCAAAACCATTGGGCGATGGAATAAAAGTATGAAACATTTAAGGACATTACAACAACAAATAAACAATGATTTCTCCCCTGTACTATGAGGTAAAGTAAGCACAACATTCAACAAAATATCTTCAAGTGATGATGAGAAGAAACAGGTGAAAAGCCTAGCATGACAAGGGGCACCTATCTATGGATCAATCCCTTGCAACACCATTAGCAGAAGAACATATTAAGGGAAATAGTAGAGGTGGAGTGTCAAAAAGAGGATGAATTCCAAAACCACCATAACAAACAAAAAACTAATGCTTGATCTAAGAAAAAGAGCACTTAACAGAGAGCGAATTCTTTTCATACAACTAGAAAGCATTTTTGCAGGAAATACACATATGAAATGAATTAAACGAAAAGCACACATTGAACACGAACACCATCATGAATCTCATATCAGAAAAATAAATATATTAATTAAATCTCCCAAAAACTATTTACGTAACTACAAAACCGGCGCAAAGCCCTAAAAAATGAACACCAGTCCAACCTCTATCCTCCTCGAGGGAGGTTCTATTTATAATGTGAATTACCCTCAGGATATGCCTAGAAATAGGGCATCAAAATGGTTACAAAATATATGATTCACCCAGAATAATCACATCAAAATGATAACATACCGCCTTACATGGCAGATTCGCCACTGTTTATTACACAAAATAGGGAACGTGTCATGCTACGTACACTAGTAGAAATGGAACTATGGAATTTGAATGTATGCTCACTTAATTTGACAACAACTTTTTGACACTAACGGATCTGCTTTTTCGGCATGGTTTCTGTTAGAAAAAGTACGAAAAAGCCTAAAGGTGACCTTTACTGCTTCAACCCTCCCTATTTCTTCATGTTTCAATAACGTGTTATGTCTGTGTTCACAGCTGGTGGGAAATTTTGTGTTTCCTTTGTGTTTGGAACAACACTCCTTGATTTTCTTCATCATCCTAGATGAATTTGGAAATATGGACCCAAGACCATGATGACAAAGCCTCCCACTCCTCCCTTCTCGGGTCCAAACATTCGCCTAAACCAACCACCCCTAGCAATGGATCCTATGTACCCTGGTGATGGGGCTCATGTTCCTATCTGAAGGATTTGGTGGAATTATCTTAGGTTCAGGGACTATGGGTACTCCCCCCAAAGTGGTGTCATGATCTGTCGAGATGACATGGTCTTCCCCTATGTCAGAAATTTCTCCAATGCAATGGATATGTTTACCTCGATGGCTGGGAATGTTGAAGCACGAGGAATCAATGGAAGTTGGGTTTCTAAACGACCCTTATGGGCCAATGAGGTGCCCTAGACAACTGGTGTCTCGAACATAGAATTCATAGCTATTCTCTCATTATAACTCTCCAGGACCCAAAAGGAGCAGCCATCCTATATTTATCATCATGCAGGATCCTTACATATTTAAATGGCTCCGATGGTGGCATTATATCGAGCTGGGAAGCCAAGATCTAATGCATTCTTGTCGCACCCTTACACCTGCAATTGTGAGTGTGTTATGATGATAACACAGGAAATCATGTGGGCTCTTGATCCAATTCCCTTATGTGAAGGTGCCAACTATGCCACCCATAAGGCCTTGACCTCTGTCAATTGTAGAAGCAACCTCTGAATTCACTCATAATCTCCTTAAATATATCTCATCGGGGTTGGATTTGACATTTGTCGCTTCGCTAATTCGTTAACCACCCTAGATTTTAGTGCCTTGCTTCCTTGAAATACACAGCATACAGCCGCTCACATTCTTTACCAACTGATCGTTTGGCGCTCGTCCTTACTACGCGTGTCAAGAAATGAATCGCAAGGACTTCAGGACCTATTTTTTCACCATCGATGCCACATGTCCCATCCTGACTAGGTGGACCCTACCAAACTTCACCCTTCTCTTCCTGCCTAACCTTCACACATGTCCCTGTCGTGACGTAGATTATAGCCATTGGTTGATCTCTTTGTTGAATCTATCCATTGAAAGAGAGGGGCTCTACTAGATTCTCTATTGCCACCTTCCATTCTCTGCCATGCATCTTCTTGATGCGAATTCAATCCAGGTCATCAATCAGAATCTTGTCTGATCGTTATCGTCCAATTATGTAGGGTCTTCCTCCATTTTGTGGACCTCTCCTGCCTTATCCATTCTGCAAGTTGGGGTAGCATGAAGGTTCTGTGCCTTTGATATATCTGCTAAGGGAGGTCTAGGCCATTTGATCTAGGTGGGCCCTCTGAGAGGCCGAGATATCGATGCAATATGTATTCCTTACATCTCCCATTATGATGGTGTACACTTGTCATGGATTTGGTCAGCATCCAGTCATGACCATTGGGAAGGCACACAAGCCAAGGATTTCTTGAAACTTTGTGGCCTAGTCTTCTGTGTGTCTTCACCATTGTGAAATACTCAACCTATTCCTCTCTATGCTGCATGTTCTATGGTAACCCATTCCCAAAGTTGCCAAGCTCAGAAAAATTCTGGCTACACCCCCTTTTCTGCCAGCCATTCCTTGCAGATCCAAAAATTTTAGCAGGAGTGCTAACATGGCTCCAAATCAAGGATGCTATCCTCCCTGTGAGGTAGCAAAGAACAAGCATAGACCATGTCCCTAATGCATTGGGCCTCTTTGCGATTACCTACTGGTAACTTACCAACGTGTTTTGAAATAAAAAACTGAATAGCTGACAATAAAGATGAAAAATTGCATAAATAAAATTCCTTCCAGGTCGAGCTTATTGGATCCTACCTACCCTAATTTACATGAGTATTACTGTCTAGTCAAGTGAATTCCACCTTCCATTGAAGCCAATCAAGCAGGTGATTTTGTTTGCAGGTTCTTCCCTCCTACTTGATAGAGGGTAGTAATGTGAGGAGGGATGATAGGAGGCCTATTTTTGAACCTCTGGCTTTCACTATGCATAAACATCCCATCATTCCCATCGTACAGCTTCTCCACAGGTGTGGCCCTTGGGTCATGACATATATTTGAAATTTATGCTATACACCTATCTTGATCTAGTTTCTCCACATACTCAACCACCAGATCATAAAACCCATGGCTATCCTGAACCTTTCCTGACATTTGTCTGTTTCATGATCGCT
Source organism: Pseudotsuga menziesii (assembly GCA_001517045.1). NCBI lineage: Eukaryota > Viridiplantae > Streptophyta > Pinopsida > Pinales > Pinaceae > Pseudotsuga > Pseudotsuga menziesii. The sequence continues at coordinate 232,871 of LPNX010901196.1, forward strand.
ACTCCAACTGTGTCTTCCCATACAAACTATTTAGAGGTCCTTTAAAATGCTTATGTGAGGGGAATCTATGACCCTATTTACTTGAAACCTTAGTTGATTCATCCCAAATGCCGAAAACCACACCCTGTTCTTCCTCCTACAATTCATAGGAAATGTTTTCAATAGATTCCAGTGAACTCTGCTCTTCTTGACATAGGTAATATGTACTAGAAGAGTAGGAAGAAATGTCCCATTTCAGACCCTCATCTTCTGAGCACTTGTCCTCATCTTCATTGTAAATGGGGGTTCTGAAAACCCCCTCAACATTCCCACATAAATGGTTGAAAACAAGAAGGCTACTTTTTCCATGAAACAAATTGTAATATTCCTCCTGTATAGGCTCAAACTTCTCATTTGTGTGCTCAAATGAATAAAAACTAGGAAAAATGGTATATGTCATTCATCCACTTCCATCATCATCAGTTTTAAACCATGCCATGACCTCATTCTATACTAAATTTGAAATTTTTAACCTCTGTTTCAGCAAATCAAATGAGGCGACACATAAGGGCACGTAGTTACCTTTTATCCCACTGGCTGTATTCTTCATGGAGAGCAGGGTCTGGGTGAAAAAGTGTCTTCGGTTACGCGTCCTCTTCCCCTTCCATTAGTAGAGAAGACCTTGAGTGTTCTTGTAGGTATTCAAGGATAGTTTGAGCTTGCTTTGTATGCAGGGGTCCCCTGACTTCTTCACTACTCGTGCGACAGGAGATATGATCCATCATGAATACATCCATCCACCTTTCTATGGCATCCATCCTCTCATTTTTAGTGGTCTCCAGGGTGTCATAGGGGAGAAGCTGGCTGGGGAGATCTTTGCTCTGTCTTCTATCTCCTTATTCTCTCACCTTCTCTCTAGCAGTAGTCAGGTTGATCTCAACCCCTGCAGTATCATGCATCATGTCTGCCAGAGAGGCTTGAAATCAGAAGGGATGGCGTTATATACTTTCATAAATCTGTCAGAGAACTCTTGGACAGATTCACTCTCTTCCCTCCTGATAGAATAGAACTAAGACAAGCATCTCCTGGGGTCATTTTTCTCTGCCCACCTCTCTTTAAAAACATCCTCCAAAACCTGATAACTCAGGATTGAGTTACCTGTAAGGCTAGTGAACCATCTCCTTGCCCCTCTATGAAGGATTTGGGAGAACATTCTAACCTTAATGTCTTTATGGTCCACTTCTTCTAGGTCAATACAGCTCACAAAAAACCCCAAATGTTCTTTATATGAGTACCCATTCTCACCAGAAAATTGTTTGAGTCTCTGGGTGTACCCCTAGGGAAGGTCATGAAGGATAATAGAGAAGTATGGGGAAAATTGTTTGGCCCTTGATGGGGCTATGACAGAGCTTTAGAGAGGGGCTAAAACCTTGAATGATGGAGGCTCTATGGGTTCTAAATGGAGAGGAGGAAATGTTGCAACACTGAGAGGTCCTTTGACCATGGAGTTGGATGAGGCTTGTTTAGAGGAGAGAGCTGGGTCAGCAACAACATCACGATCCTCATGGGTCTCGGATGAACAGGTTTGGCCTTGGTCATAAGTACAAGGTGAAGGATATTTCTTGGTATTCAAAGAGGTATATACAAGGGTAGGTCTAGGGTCTTTCCATGAGCATGAAATATATTGGAAAAAAGTTCTAACCAGCCCAGGGAAGGATAAGAAAAAATGTACCAGGAAGGACAAGACATCTTGGAGAAAGGAAATAGAGTAACTCTTATTTTACCAAGCCCTTCCAAGCTCTGCTATATTGGGATCATTTTCCCTAGTGGAGTTGCCATGGAACCTTTGAAAAATTTGTAGCTTCTGGGTGTTCAGGGTTCCCAGTGGAGTTTCCAGAGTATATGCAACCAAAAATGTGTCTAATATAGGTTGCTCAACCAAGTCATAGAAGTGAGCAATGTAATTCTACCTAGGGATGATTTTTCTCATTCTCTCCCCCGCAATGGCACCAACATGTTCGCACCTTATAATTTTCCTATGGTTATTGTAGGAATTCACAAGGGTAACAATTTCAACCAACCTTTAGACTACATTCTAGGCAAGATAGTCAGAGAGGGATCTCTCTTGTCATAGAAACCTTCACATACACATTTAACAATAATGAGCATGCAGAAGACTAGATTTCTGCTAGTAACAAGATAGTTACAAATAAGAGGGTGGAAGCACAAATATAATCAAAATGATTGGGAGATGGATTCAAATTATGAAACATTTAAGGACATTATAAAAACAAATAAACAATGATTTATCCTTTGTACTATGAGGCGAAGTAACCACAACATTCAACAAAATATCTTTAATTGGTGATGAGAAGAAACAGGTGAAAATTCCAGCACGACAAGGGGCACCTATCTATGGATGAATCCCTTGCAACACCTTTAGAAAAAGAAAATATTGAGGAAAATAGTATATGTGGAGCATCAAATTGAGGATGAATTCCAAAACCACCATAACAAACAAAAAAATAATGCTTGATTTGACAAAAAGAGCACTTGACAGAGAGCGAATTCTTTTCATACAACTAGAAAGCATTTTTGCAGGAAATACACATATGAAAATGAATTAAACAGAAAGCACACACTGAACATGAACAACATGATGAATCTCATATCAACAGAATAAATATATTAATTAAAGCTCCCAAAAATTGCTTACAAAACTACAAAACCGACGCAGAGGCCTAAAAAATGAACACCGGTCCAACCTCTATTCTCCTCGAGAGAGGTTCTATTTATAATATGAATTACCCCCAGGATATGACCAAAAAAAAGGCATCAAAATGGTTACAAAATATATAATTCACCCAGAATAATCACATCAAAATCATAACATACCACCTTACGTGGTAGATTCACCACTGTTTATTACACAAAATAGGGAATGTGTGATGCTGCGTACACTGGTAGGAATGGCACTATGGAATTTGAATGTATGCTCAGTTTCTTTCACGACAATGTTTCAGAACTGATGGCTCTGCTCCATCGACACAATTTATGTGAAAAAAAGTATGAAAAAGCCCCGAGGTGACCTTTGGTACTTCAACCCTCCCGGTTTCTCCGTGTTCCAGAAACATGTTCTATCTGTGTTTGTAGCTGGAGGGAAGTTTTATGTTTTCTTTGTGTTTGGCACAAAACTCCCTGAGGCTCGTTATCATCCTAGATGAATTTGGAAATATGAGCCCAAGACCATGATGACGAAGCCTCCCGCTCCTCCCTTCCTAGGTTCAAACATTCACCCAGACCGACCATGCCTAGAAATGGATACTATGTACCCTAGTGATGGGGCTTGTGTTCCTATATAGAGGATTTAGCAGAATTATCTTAGGGTCAGGGACTATAGGTACTCCCCTCGAAGTGGTGTTACAATCTATCGAGACGACATGGTCTTCCTCTATGTCAGAAATTTCTCCAGTGTAATGGACATATTTACCTCAATGGCTGGGAATGTTGATGCATGATGAATCAATTGAAGTTGGGTTTCTAAACAACTCGTACGGGCCAATGAGGTGCCCCATAAAACTGGTGTCTCGAACACAGAAGTCGTAGCCATTCTCTCGTTATAACTCTCCAAGACCCAAAAGGAGCAGCCATCCTATCTTTATCATCATGCAGGCTCTTTACATCTTTAAATGGCTCTGATGGTGGAATTATATCAAGCTAAGAAGCTAAGCTCTAATGCATTCTTGTCACACCCTTACACTTGCAATCGTGAGTGTCTTATGATGACAACGTGAGAAATTGCGTGGGCTCTTGATCCAGTTCCCTTGTGTGAAGGTGCCAACTACGACGCCCATAAGGCCTTGACCTCCGTTAATTGTAGAAGCGACCTATGACTTCACTCGTAATCTCCTTAAAGAGATCTCATCAGGCGTGGATTTGACGTTTGTCAATTCCCTAATTTGTCATTCGACCTATATTTTAGTTCCATGCTTCCTTGAAATACAAAGCATATAGCTGCTCACATTCTCTACCAACTGATCATTTGGTGCTTGTCCTTACTACGCATGTTAGGAAGCGAATTGTGAGGACTTCAGGACCTATTTTTGTGTCGTCAATGCCACATGTCCCATCCTAACTAGGTGGGCCCTACCAGACTTTGCCCTTCTCCTACTGCCTAACCTTCGCACATGTTCCTGTTGCGATGTATATTAGATCTGTTGGTTGATCTCTTTGTTGAATCTATATCATTAAAAGCGAGGGGCTCTACTAGATTTCATGTTGCTACCTTCCATTCTCCGCTGCGCATATTCTTGAGGAAAATTCAATCTAGGTTGTTGATCAAAATCTCATCTGATCATCACCATCCAATCATGCAAGGTCTTCCTCCATTTCGCGGACCTCTCCTACCTTATCCATTTCACAAGTTGGGGTAGCGTGAAGGTTATATGCCTTTGATATATCTGCTAAGGGGGGTCTTGGCTGTTTGATCTAGGTGGGCCCTATGGGAGGCTGAGATCTTGATGCAATATGTGTTCCTTATATCTCTTGTTGTGATGGTGTACACTTGTCGTGGATTTGGTTGGTATCCGATCATGGTCGTTGGGAAGGGTCATGAGCCAATTATTTCGTGCAACTTTGTGGCCTAGTATTTGATGTGTCTTCACCGTTGTGAAATACTCAAAATATTCCACTCTATGCTTCTTGTTATGTGGTGACCCATTCCCGAAGTCGCTAATCTCGGAAAAATTCTGGCTACACCCCTTTTTCTACTAGCCATTCCTCGCAGATCCAAAAATTTTAGCAGGAGTGCTAACACGGCTCCAAATTAGGGATGCTATCCTCCCTGTGAGTTAGCAAAGAACACACATAGACCATGTGCCTAATCCATTGGGCCTCTTTGCGATTACCTCCCGGTAACTTACCAGCGTGTTTTGAAAACAAAAACTAAATAGATGAAAATAAAGATGAAAAATTGCAGAAATAAAATGCCTACCAGGTCGATCTTATTTGATCCTACCTACCCTAATTTACATTAGCATTACCATCCATTCAAGTGACTTCCACCTTCCAGTGAAGCCAATCAAGTAGGTGATTATGTTTGCAGGTTCTTTCCTCCTTCTTGATAGAAGGTAGTAATGTGAGGTGGGATGATAGGAGGCCCATTTTTGAACCTCTGGCTTTCACTATGCATAAACATCCCATCATTCCCATTGTATAGCTTCTCCACATGTGTGGCCATTGGGTCATGACAGATATCTAAAATTTATGCTATACACCTATCATGATCTAGTTTCTCCATGTACTTAGCCACCAGATTATAAAACCCATGGCTGTCCTGAACCTCTCCCAACATTGTTGGTTTCATCATCACTACTCCAACCGTATCTTCCCTTGCAAACTGTTTAGAGGTCCTTTAAAAAATCTTATGCGAGGGGAGTTTGTGAACCTATTTACCTACAACCTCAGTTGCCTCATCTTGAATGCCAGAAACCATGCCCTGTTCTTCCTCTTACAATTCATAGGAAATGTTTTCAATAGTTTCCAGTGAACTGCGCTCTTCTTAACATAGGTAATCTCTACCAGAAGAGTAGGAATAAATGTCCCATTTCAAACCCTCATCTTCTAAGCATTTGTACTCATGTTCATTGTAAATGGGGTTTTTGGAAACCTCCTCAAAATTCCCACAGAAAGGGTTGGAAACAAGAAGGATACCTTTTCCAACAAACAAATTGTAATATTCCTCCTGTATAGGAACAGACTGCTCATATTTTTGCTCAAATGAAGAAAAACTAGGATGTACGGTAGATGTCGTTCATCCACTTCCCTCATCATCAGTTTTAAACCATGCCATGACCTTATTCTACACTCAATTTGAACTTTTTAACCTCTATTTCAGCAAATCAAATGAGATGACACATAAGGTCACATAGTTACCTTTATCTTGCTAGCTGTGTTCTTCATGGAGAGCAAGGTCTGGGTGAAAAAGTGACTTTGGCTACATTTCCTCTTCCCCTTCCATTAGCAGAGAAGCCTTTGAGTGTTCTTATAGGTATTTAAGTATAGTTTGAGCTTGCTTTGTATGCATGGGTCCTATGACTTCTTGATTTCTTGTGGGACAGGGGGTGTGATCCATCATGAATACCTCCATCCACCTTTCTATGGCCTCCATCCTCTCATTCGTAATGGTATCTGGGGTGTCATAGGAGAGAAGCTGGGGGAGATCTTCACTCTGTATTTTGACTCCTTCTTCTCCCACCTTATCTCTAGTAGTATCCAAGTTGATCTCCACCCCTGCAGTGTCATTCATCATGTCTGCAAGAGAGGCTGACTTTATTTCGTTGAGACACAAAGAGAATTCGCTATCGAAGGCCTCAACATAATAGAGTTGGGAAGTTCTAGGAGGATGTTTGAACTCAGAAGGGATGGCATTATATACTTTCATAAATTTATCAGATAAATCTTGGAAATATTCACTCTCTTCCCTCTTGATAGAATAGAACTGAGACAAGCATCTCCGGGGGTACTTTTTCTCTACCCACCTCTCTTTGAAATTGTCCTCCAAAACCTGATAACTCAGGATGGAGTTATCTGTAAGGCTGGTGAGCCATCTCCTTTTCCCTCCATCAAGGATTTGGGAGAACAGTCTGACCTTAATGTCTTCATGCTCCAATTCTTCTAGGTCAATCTAGTTTTGAAAACACCCCAAATGTTCTTAAGCTGAGTACCCCTTCTCACCAGAAAATTGTTTGAGTCTCTAGGTGTACCCCTGGGGAAGGTCATGGAAGATAGTAGGGAGAATTTTTGGGTGAATTGTTTGTCCCTTGCTGAGGCTATGGCAGAGCTTTTTATAGGGGATAAAACCTTGAATGACTGAGGGTCTTCAGGTTCTAAATGGAGGGGAGGAAATGTTGCAACAGCGAGAGGTCCTTTGACCATGGAGTTGGATGAGGCTTGTTTAGAGGTGAGTGTTGGGTCAGCAACAACATCAAAATCCTCATGGGTCTCAGATGAAGGGGTTTGGCTCTGGTCATAAGTATAGGGAGAAGGAGAATTCTCGATATTCAAAGAGGGATATACAAGGGTGGGTCTAGGGTCTTGCCATGAGCGTGACAGATATTGGAAAACAGTTCTAACCAACCCAGGGAAGGATAAGAAAAAATGTACTAAGAAGGAAAAGACATCTTGGAGAAAGGAAATAGAGTAACTCATATTTTACCAATCCCTTCCATGCTTTGCTATATTGGGATCATTTTCCCTAGTGGAGTCATCATGGAACCTTTAAAAACTTTGTAGCTTTTGGGTGTTCAGGGTTCCCAGTGGATTCGCCTTCAAAGGCCTTGAGTGGAGTGGCTAGAGAATATGAAACCAAAAATGTTTCTAATACCAGCTGCTCAACCAAGTCATAGAACTAAGCAATGCCATTATACCCAGGGATGTTTTTTCTCATTCGCTCCCCCGCAATGGTGCCAACATGTTAGCACCCTATAATTTTCCTATGGTTGCTGTAGGAATTCACAGGGGTAGCCATTTCAACCAACCTTTAGACTACCTTCTATCCAAGGTAGTCAGAGAGGGCTCTCTCTTGTCACAGTAACCTTCACATACACATTTAACAATAATGAGCATGCAAAAGACTAGATTTTTGCTTGTAACAGGATAGTTACAAATAAAAGGGTAGAAACACAAATATAATCAAAATGATTAGGCGATGGAGTCAAATTCTAAAACATTTAAGGACATTACAACAACAAATAAATAATCATTTCTCCCTTGTACTATGAGGTGAGGTAATCACAACATTCAGCGAAATATCTTTAAGCGGTGATGAGAAGAAACGGGTGAAAAGCCTAGCACAACAAGGGGCACATATCTATGGATGAATCCCTTGCAACAGCTTTAACAGAAGAACATATTGAGGGAAATAGCAGAGGTGGCGTGTTAAATAGAGGATGAATTCCAAAACCACCATAACAAACACAGAACTAATGCTTGATTTGAAAAAAAGAGCACTTAACAGAGAGCGAATTCTTTTCATACAACTAGAAAGCATTTTTGCAGGAAATACACATATAAAAATGAATTAAACAAAAATCAAACATCGAACATGAACACCGTTATTAATATTATATCAACATAAGAAATATATTCATTAAAGCTCCCAAAAATTGTTTATATAACTACAAAACCCGCACAAAGGCCTATAAAATGAACTTCAGTCCAACCTCTATCCTCCTCAAGGGAGGGTCTATTTATAATGTGAATTACCCCTGGGATATTCCCCAAAATAGGGAATCAAAATGGTTACAAAATATAGGATTCACCCAGAATAATCACATCAAAATCCTAACATACCACCTTCCGTGGCAAATTCGCCACTATTTATTACCCAAAATAGGGAACGTGTCATGGTATGCATGCTGGTAGGAATGGCACTATGGAATTCAAATGTGTGCTCACTTTCTTTAATGGTAACATTTTGGCACTAACGGCTTTGCTCCTTTGATGTGCTTTCTATTAGAAAAAGTATGGAAAATCCTCAAGGTGACCTTTTCTACTTCAACCCACCCTGTTTCTTCGTGTTCCAGAAATGTGTTCTGTCTATGTTCGTAGCTAGCGAGGAGGTTTATGTTTCCTTTGTGTTTTCTCCAACACTCCTTGAGGCTCCTCATCATCCTAGATGAATTTGGCAATATGAGCCCAAGACCATGATGTTGAAATATTGTAACTTCAAAGAATATTTTATATGTATATTTTTGTGGTTCCCATTGGTCCTACAGGGAGAACCACTTGTATTACTTTGTACCCCGATGCTCCTAATCGGAAGAAATAATAAGAGTCATGAGGTAGTCCCCTCTAATTGTAAAGGTGGTTCATTAGCACCCTAGTGTGGTTACTTGAGCCTACATGTGTAACTCGAGCCTACATGATTAACTCGATCCTACATGACAGATGAGTTAACTTAAGTGAACAGATGAATATAAATAGAGGTGTAGCGCTCCTCATTTGGAGCACACACTCTCACTTGTGTAGCGTTTTAGTGGAGAGAGAGAAGTAGCTAGAGAAGGAGGAGGATCAGGCTTTGATCTCCTTGTTGGTTTTACCTTTTATCTTTTTTGGCATCTATATTGAGGAATCTTTTGCTGGTTTTTTCCCTTTAGGGTTTTCCCAGGATATATATGTGTTGTTCTTGTGATACTGTTTCTTTCAGTGATCCTCTTATATGATTTTCTTATGAAAATGAAATGAATTACTGATGTATTAGCTAAGCATATGAAAATTTAACATGGTATCAGATCCACTCTAAATAGGAAAGCCTTCACAAGGAAGAATAACCCCCTCTCTCTCCCCGAAAGAAATTAGGGTTTCAAAAGAAATTTAAGTTTTGGGAAACTGGTTGCATGGAATTTTGCGCCCTCCCAGAGCGCATCTTTTGAACCTAGAATCACAGCTTTTGGATGTGTGATTCTCCGAAAAAGTCAAACCCTAGTTTGACAGCCATACCAAAAAACTGCAGAAGCTGAATCTTGCAAGTCTGATTTGGAAGGTGAAAAATTGAAATCTCCAGAATCCAAGCTCACTAGTTAACTCACCTCATTCAAGCACATCTCCTGGTAAGATTAGTTTCTCCTTCTGCAAAATTTCAATTTTTTGTGATTTTATGAGAAGATGGCCCCAATCAATAAGCTTGAGGACAAGCTAGAAGGCATAGATAATTTATGAGCATGGAAATATAGGATTGGTCTCATTCTCCAAGAGAATGATCTTGATAAGTATGTCAAAGAAGAAGTCTCAGAACCTGAAGAAGCTGAGGCCAAGGAGAAGCACAGAAAGGATATGATTAGAGCACAAAGGATTATTGCTAATTCCATCAAGGATCACTTGATCACTCAAGTGTCATCCAAGAAGACTCCAAAATAAATGTATGATTACCTTTCTATAATGTATGAGGGAAGAAACATCAACATGAAGATGAATCTAAGAGCTCAACTAAAGAGTACCAAGATGAGTCATGGAGAATCCATCCAAGACTACTTCACTAGGGTTTCTTAGATCAAAGAGAAACTAGAATCTGTTGGAGATAAGATTGAAGAAGATGAATTGGTTATGACTGCTCTCAATGGTCTCACTAGACCCTGAGAATCCTTCATCCAGATGATGTGTGCCAGAAAATAAAGCATGATGTTTGAATTAGTATGGGAAGACTGCATTAAGGAAGAGACTAGAGTGGCAAACCAAGAAGCCTTTCTAAAGGAAGATGATCAAGCCCTAGCCACTCACATCAAGAAAAGAAGAATTCAACCTAACACCAGGAGAAGAAAGTTCAAGGAGTCTCAACCTCCTAGAAGAATCCAAAGAAGAAGGGAAAATCATCCAGAGAAAGACTACTCTAGCTCTCAATGTTTTCATTGTGATAAGATAGGACACATTGCCCGAAATTGTCCTATAAAGAAGCAAGAGTATAAGAAGAGGATCAAAAACAACAAAATATATCATTCTCATCTAGAGGAAGATGAAGATGAAGAAGAAGAAGAAGAAGAAGAAGAAGAAGAAGGACCTCCAAGAAAGCAAGCAAGAGAAGAAGATGCAGAAGAGTATGTACTATTCTCTGCACTCTCTGGGACTATAACACCTGGAGAAGACACTTGGCTTATTCATAGTGGTGCTTCAAAGCATACGGGATAAAAGAAAACTCTGTCCAAACTTGAAGAAATAATCTCTCCTTAGAAAGTATCCCTAGGAGATGACTATCAATATCCGATCAAAGGAGTTGGTGAAGCAAGCTACAAACTTGATTCAGGTAATCCTCTAAAGATGAAAGATGTATTTTATGTACCTGGTTTAAAGAAGAACTTACTTTCTATCTCGGCTTTAGATAAGAAAGGATTCAGAGTTGCTTTCATAGATGGCCAAGTACTCATGTGGCCCAAAGGAAAGAATATTGAAGATGCAGTCATCATTGGTGAAGAATAAGGAGGCTTGTATAAAATCAAGGGGCACTCAGAAATATCCTTTGTTCATGAGTCCACTGACCGTAGTGAACTATGGCATAGAAGGATTTCCCACATCAACTACAAGGCTCTACCTCATGTGAACAAAGTAGTGATGGGATTACCAGATATGAAGATCAAGCATGAAGGCATTTGCAAAGGATGTCTTATCCATTTGATTTCTAAGGGGGGTATTATCCATTTGATTTGGGTGGCCCCTCCAAAAGGTCAAGATATCGATGCATCTCTCGTTGGGAAGGGGCATGAGCTAAGGATTTCGTGCAACTTTGTGGCCTATTCTTTGTTTTGTCTTCACTATTGCAAAATCCTTAACCTTTTCCTGTTATGTGGTGACCCATTCCCGAAGTCACCAAGCTTAGAAAACTTCTGGCTATAGCCTATTTTGTACCAGCCATTCCTCGCAGATCCAAAAAAATTAGCAATAGTGCTAACACACTATTTCAACTATGTTTTTTGTAACAACAAACACCATTTTCGATAGCCTATTGAGCCAATGTATAAAGAACAAAGGATAAAAGTACAAATTAATACCATAAAGAAGAATATTTTCAATAGTCTAATCATCCAATTGAGCAACATAGGTACACTAAACTCAAATACATAAAAGAGAAATATGTTAAAAGACAAATAATAAAAGAAATTTCAAATAATGATACATAGCCCATATAGTTGCAAGAAGTTGCTTGTTTATGGATACAAAATATTCAATGCAAATTTACTAGAAATAGATTCAAAGTATTGCATCAATAACATGAAATAGGAAAACAAGGAAAATGTCCCCATGGAAGACAAAAGGAATATTAAAAAACAATGAAAGTAATTAATGTATATTTACAACCTATTCAAGACAAACCAATTCATGCACTCTCTATTTGTGAACGTTTTCAATTATAAAAAGACATTTATATCATTGGTAACAACAAGATATTGGATTTAAGTATTTTGGAATTGCAAAAGAAGCAAAAGTCATTGGACTTGATGATTAAATTTGCAAATTTTGCAAAAAAAATCAAGTGAACAATTCGTAATGTCCCTCCCATATGTTCTGCTTGATGATATGCTTATAATATAACCCCTAGTGACTCTATCATAGGATGGGTTAATATTGTATGCAAATTTTAGACTTCAGATAAAAATTCTCATGTTTTAATTTTTATATTATAATTATATTTAATTTTTGTACCTAGTGGATGTGCTAGGTGGCTAAGGTGTGTGCATGGAATATTGTGGACCCAATGAGTGGTCATCCTAAATGGAGACTAGGAGAAAATTTAGAAAGATCCTAAAAGGTATAAAAAGAGGGAGTGTATGTATGAATGAGGGAGAGTTCCTCCCTATTTATACACTTCAAGTGACTAACATAATAACTTGACTTGGTTGACCTCTTACCCTAATATGGTCAACATTACCTAGGGGGGCTTAGAAATACATTTGATTATATTCTACTTGTGGACTAATTCACTGACTTACAACAAAGGGTTTACCACAATGACCATATACAATAATAACATCTCTCAAGGAGGAAAACAAATATCCAATGGGGGTACACCAATATACAATAATAATATACATCAAAATATCTACCAAAGTTACAAATACAACACTCTCTCTTAAATAGGAAGGTATTCTCTCGCCATAGTCATCAACACATCTAGTCACGTCATCATATCTAAATCATCATCATTGTTGTTGTCGCAGCTCTCATCTATCGATTATTGAATAGTGACATTTGTCTATCTGTCATATGAAGTTTCTACAGATCCAACCTTATTTCATGCTGGGTGTAGGCCTATTCCTCATCTAGGTGTTCATCATATCCATGAGCAATCCATCATGTAGGCACAACTGAGGACCATGCATTACATTTCTACTACAATCACCTGTGTCTCCTATTTCCATCCCATCATATATGAATCATATCGTCAGTGCACATAGAGCACATACCAGATGTATACCATTGAACACCTATTTTCTATCAATATAGGATCATGCCAGGACTCGTTACATCTCAACAATGACCTGCGTCTACCACTACGAGAGAATATTCTAGGAGCACACCAAGTGCATTATGTCTCTCCATATTCAAACTATGCTCTACCAAAATAGGAGCATGCCAGGACTCATTACGTCTCAATGATAACCTGTGTCTACCACTATGTAAGAATATCCCAAGAGAACACCAAGTGCCTTGTAACCTCTCATCATCTCCAACATGGGACCACATAAGGACTGATTACATTCAAGGACAACCTACATAATACACCAGGACTCATTACATATAAGGACAACCTCAAGGAATCATTACATATAAGGAAAAACTATGTACAATGCCATGACTAATTACATCCAAGGATGACCTTCTAGGACTCATTACATCCAGGGATAATCTACATACCATGTTAGGACTCATTACATCCAAATATAACCTCTGTACTGCACCAAGACTTGTTAAATCCAAGGACGACCTGACAAGACTACTTACGTCCTGGGAGAACCTGCGTACTATGCCAGGATCAATTACATCCAGGGAAAACTTGTATACTTCCCATGTGGGGTCTCTTTCTAGTGCATCTACGCCTTTCTGTCGGCTTGTCATCACTAGCATGGGAGCACATCAGGATTGATTACATTTTATAAAAACCTACATCTACCACCATGCAAGAGCTCATCACTCCCTCTTTCTAGGAACCTTGATATGGAGAACACCAAGTTTCTCTATGAAGTATTCAAACTTCACTCTAGCAAGCATCTTGGTCAACACATCAACTATCAACTCATCCATCACCATGTACTAGAGCTTCACTTCTCCTCTCTGTACTATATCTTAGATATAGTGATACTTGATCTAAAAGTTCCTCGACTTGTTATGGAAGACCAAATTCTTTGACAACTTCACTCAACTCTGATTGTAATGCCTCTAAAAGCTAGTATATAACTTGTTTGATCTCGAGCTAGAGGCATAGTGGTAGACGCAGAGAGGAGCATAATGACTTGTTATGAAAGACCAAATTCTTTGACATTTCCTCTTCAACTACCATTCAAGGATGTTATATTGATGTCCATCTAATGTACCTTCCATTTCATTATTAGATCCAATCCAAGTATAGATCTAATGGAAGTGTATCTCGCTATGGGTTCAAATGTCTCCACATAGTCTATGGCTTCTTTCTGGGTGGACTCACACACCACGAACCTTGTCTCGTGTTTTTCAATGCTACCATCTATAGCTTGATTGATCTTGTAGATCCACTTCGAAGTCACACCATACTTCCCCTTTGGTCTCAGAACTATCTCCCATACATCATTCTTCATAATCGAATATTACTCCTCGATCATGGCATCCTTCCATTATTTATTTTTTGTAGCCTCTTCATAATTGGAAGGTACTTTATCAATGATGTCACATAGGAGGGCCACATAGATGTTGTATGGTTTAGGTGTTTTCCTTTGTCTATGCATCCCATCTAGAGCACCATATCTTTATGGATCTTGTATTATTTCTCGTGCCCATGCTAGTTTTCTCTTGTAGGAGTTTTTCTCGTGAAATGGTTCTACAAGCTCTTCTGGTTCTTCCAGGTCGTGATCTTCATGGTCTTCTAGAATTGTTTCTTCTATTTCCATGTCTCAGAATCTTGTTTCTTTAGGTTCTTCAACTTATATAATAGGTAGTTTTCTAGATATGGAGTATGATGAGTCTTTGTTGAATGTTAAATCTCTACTGGCATCGACCTTCTTGAATAATGGGAAGTATATTCGGTAGGATTTTGAGGTGTCACTATATCCTATGAATATTCCCTTCCTTCTTGAAGGATCGAGATTTGTCCTATTTTCCTTTGAAATGTGTATGTACACTAGACAACCAAATATTATTATATGGCTGAATTGTGGCTTCTATCCTGAGAAATACTCTTCATAAGTCTTGTTACTGAGTACTCGATGAGGAGTATGGTTTTGTGAATGCACAACTATCCTTGTTGTTTCTACCCATAATTGCATCGAAATATCCTAGTCATGTAGCATTTCTTTCACTACGTACATTATTGTTCTGTTCTGGTGTTCTACAACTCCATTCTGTTAAGGACTGCATGGAGAGCTCAAATCCCTTTGAATCCCAAATTAATTGAAGAGTTACTTCAATTCTTCTGAGGTGAATGTTTTGCCATTATCTGACTGCAGAGTCTTGATCCTCCTTTTAGTTTGATGTTCAACCAATTATTTGAATTCGTTGAACTTGTTGAATACTTCGTGTTTCCCTTTCAAGAAATATATCCAAGTTTTATGTGAGAAATCATCTATAAAGGAAACATAGTATACATACTTGCTTAGTGAGCTGGATGATATAGGCCCATAGACATCATAGTGTATTATATCCATTATTCCTTTTTCTTTTATTTCACTACTTGGAAATGTATTCTTTACGTTCTTTCCTTGTGCACATCCCTTCCAAATGTATTGATGTTTTTTCTAGATTTCTGGAAGTCCTGAAACTAGTTTTCTTGCAATTGGTAGTGTTATATAGTGCACATGTGCAATCCTTCTTTGTGGTAGTTCACTTGGTTCTATGGAGTCATGAATCAATGCTTGTTCAAGTTGTCCATTCAACTTGTACAAGCCTCCTTCTTGCTCTCCAATCATTTTTGCATCATCTATTATCTTTCCTTTTGGCCACA
The DNA here is from genome assembly GCA_001517045.1 of Pseudotsuga menziesii. Classification (NCBI taxonomy): domain Eukaryota; kingdom Viridiplantae; phylum Streptophyta; class Pinopsida; order Pinales; family Pinaceae; genus Pseudotsuga; species Pseudotsuga menziesii. The sequence goes on from LPNX010901196.1 coordinate 248,529, forward strand.
TTATAACTTGGACATCAATGAATGCAACCCTTATTCCCTTTACATCTTTTGCAGGTATGGAGAGAATATTCTTCTTCAATGCACAAACATATAGCACATATTCCATATTCAAGGATTTCTCAGAGTCTAGCTTGTAGGAAGATTCTCCACTTCCTTTTGTGGGGTATTAATAATCATCCCCAAGTTTCACCTTGTGAGGTGACTCATGCTGAGATAGATTGATGAATGAATCTTTGTATCCTGTCATATGTTTGGATGCCCCACTATCTACAAGCCAATAATTGCTTCCATGGGAGAGAGTTCCTTTGAGTGCTAAGATTATGACATATTCTTCATCACTTGAAGAATCAATTTCTTCTTTGATTCTCTTTATTGTTGGTTCATCATCTTCACCAGTGTGAGTGTGATGTCTCTTGTTATTTGAATTCTTGTTGAAGGAGCCTTTGTTTATGGAAAAATATCTGGAGTAATGTCCCTTATTATCACAAGTGTAGCAACGAATGTTGAATGGATCTCTTCTGAGTTTCTTTTGTCTGTTGTGATGATGTTCCTCTTTTTTGTTGTGATGGCGATCCTCCTTCTTTCTATGCTATCTTCTAGTGTGAACTGTGATATATTGGTATTCAATTAATCTCATATTATCTTCTCTTGTTATGAGTCGAGCTTCTTTGTGTGTGCATTCTTTAGAGATCCTGCTGAAACTGATCAACCTTCTTCTAGAACATATTCCTCGAATGAATGAATCCCATGATCTAGGGAAACCATTGAAGGAGGTCATAACAATCACTCCTTATTAGACATTATCTTTGATTGATTCAAGTTATTACCTGATTTGAGCAACTCTTGTGAAGTAGGATTACATGGTATCTAAGTTTTGTATCTTCACATTCTTCATCTAATACCTCAATTTCATCTTTCGGTTGATTCTCTTTCCTTCGAACAAATTTGTCAAAGAATCGAACACTTCCTTCGATGTTTTCAATGATGACACATGGGGGATGAGATGATCCTAATTAATAGAATATTGAATGATTCTATTGGACTTAACCATGTTCTTCTTATGGATAACCTTATCCTCATCTACCTCTGGTTCTAGAACTTCCTTATTGATATATTGATCCAAATCATTTTCTTCAAGGATAAAGGAGATCATGTACTTCCACACTCAAAATTTTTAAACTTCCCCAAGATTCTCCTAAAGTTGGGTATGATGAGTTAGTTTGAAATGAGAACCTCAAATGGGAATAAAAGATATTTAGATCTTTCCAATTTGAGTTGTTCGACCAGATTCTAGATTTGGCTAACTTAGGGTTTGTTAAAGAAGCCCTAATTTTCTAAACTTGGATTTTTGGAATTTTTTCGGAATAGAAATATGTGCCTCCTTGAGGCAAGTTTCTCAGTAAGGTCCTTTTCTGAAAGATGAGGTTGGAAGCCTCATAAACTTGATGCCCTAGTTTCTTTCGGAACTAGTGTCTATGTAAAAAATGAACCCTTTTTAAAATGTGATTCTGCTTCTACCAAAATATGCACCCTCCTAGGGAGAGTTAGCCTATCCTTGCTTTCTTGATGATCTATGGAGAGAATACCTTGAACTAGGAATCCCTAGTTTCCACTGCTGCACAATGCCTTCTTTCAGAGAGACTCTAATAACATGTTAGTTTTTATAATCTATTTTAAATTGATTAGGATATTTATTTGAAATAATAACAAGAACAACAATATGCAGAAGATAGAGCAAATACACAATACATAAATATTTTCCTCGAGGAAACCATAAAGGAGAAAACCCCGCAAACTTCCTTAGAATAGTTCCATCACTAAGACAATATCACAAGATGGAAAAACAAAAGTATAAGAAGCATTCTACAACTATCTCTCTGTCTCATCCTTGTTATTCCTTCTCTCCTCATGCGAACTTGAGTGAGTGAGTGTATGTATATATGAGGGAGGGTGACTCCCTATTTATACCCTTCAGAGACTGGCGTAATAACTTGACTGGCCCGTCCTCTTACCCTAAAATGGATGAATTTACCTAGGGGGAATTAAAAATACATTTTATTATATTCAACTTGGGGAATACTTCTATAAATTACAATTGAGAGTTTACTATAATGACCATATACAATAATAACATCCTGGGAGGAGGATATATAACACATATCCAATGGGGATACACCAATATACAATAAAATTATATATAAAAATATCTTCCGAAGTTACAAATACAACAATAGATAGCGGTTGTTTTGAAGGCTCATTTGAGCAATCTGGTGATTATATTTCATTCTTTTTTATGATATAACAATCCCTCATCTTATTACTTTCTCTTGAAGGATTCTATTCCTATGTTGTCAGAATCCTAGAATTGATGTTCATTATAATTTGGGGATCATATATGCTATCAATTTATTCCATAAATATGATTTGAAGGTCTGATTTTATTCTCATTAATGTATATAATTTATTATATATTAATTAATACAAGTTTTTGAGCCTTTGAAGCAATTTGGGAATATCCTATTCCAAGACTAGCTCTTTTTGCATGAATTACTGACTAGTTTTTCCATATTTAATATTAGAAGCTTCATGAGAAACCAAATTTGATTCTATACATTATATGGATTTGAACCTTGATAATATTAGGGATATATTTTTCATATTCCATGGTTCCCAAGATCCTTGTATTAGACTTCATCCTTGCTGATGTTCGAAACATAAATGGTCCCAACACATTATGCAAATGATTTTTAAGATTATGCATTCGTGTGACTATTTTTAAATGAAATCTGAATTAGTCTGTCTCTTATTTGTTTGTATATACCTATTACTAAATATTACAGATCCATTTCCTGATCCTATTTGATGTCATAGAATCCCCAATATGCATTGAAGTTGATTTAGGCAATTCTAGTTCATTTCTAGTACTTAGTTTTATTTCTTCTATGAATTGGACCCTGAGCTTGTTATTTTGCTTAAATTAGTGTGCCTAAACATCCCTAAGGTACATTATAGTGGTATCATAGCATGGTGCTATGAAATTTATTGTGACATGCATTGATGAGTCCTAAAAGAAATATGAACCCAAAGAACAAAAGTACATAATATATTTTCATCATTGAATAAGAAGAAGTACCATCCAAGGTGAGATCCAAAGAGAAAAAGGAAGTATGGATGACCGAGGAAAAATTAGGAATATATGGATGATATCTTTGCACAAATAATTATAAAGGTTATGGATAAACTTACTTAAGTGCAAACAAAAACAATGGACATTTTGTCTAGATTGGTGGATAAGAAAGAAGGTGAAGTTCGCAGTAGTGGTTCTCATCAGGAGGAGAATAGAACCTTCAAGGAAAAAACATTTCTAAGAATGGATCCCATAATAGGGCACATGAATTCAAATATTTTCCAATGTATTCTATGCCCAAGTTTCTTGAGTGCAGGGTAAGAGAAATTGAGATGCAGTTTGATTGAAGGAGTTGCACCACTGAAGGTTTGACTTGCAGAGTACATAGATTTCAGTGAAGAGTTCAAAAGTCATTTGACCTTCAAATATTACTGTGACTACATGGAAAAGGTCAAATACATATGAGGTAATATAATGACTACTAAAAATTATGAGTTATAGACTAAATGGAAAAATATCCCTTCCCTACTTTGATGGATATGCAAAATGCACTAATAGCTCTTGGTTGTAAAATCTAGATACATATTTTCAGCTGAACCCAATGATTGAAAGGGATTACATTAGAATGACCAATTTTCATTTGGAACAGGACAAAAGTGATTGGTGGTTTCATGGGTTAAGGATTTTGGGGCATCATACTATAACCACCTATGAGGAGTTCACAATAAGGTTGGTGAATAGGTTTGATAGAAGGGATCCTGATATGTCATTCAGGGATCTTAACCAATTGAAGCAATATGGAACTCTTATTTGTTATGGTTAATGATGTATCAGAATCTCGCTTAATTTTTTTTTTACAGAAGGACTAACAAATCCACTTAAGGGTTTGATTAAACCTCATCATCCTACTACATTACAAGATGCCATGGTTAAGACTAGAGATATTCAAGATGATATTCCAAAAACCAGATTTCCACCTAAGAGTAGTTTTCCTTCTAATTTGAAAGATAAGAGACATTTTCAAAAGGGTCCAAGTGGGAATTTCAAGAGGGATAACTTTTCTAAATATTGGGATGAACTTAGGAGAAAGAAATTATGCTTCTCATGCCAGAATCCATGGGTTCCTGGCCACAAATGTTTAAGGGGAAAGCACATTTTATATAAGTCTTCTCTAAAAGTGAAGATGAAGAATATAATGTGTAGTAATCAATATATGTAGTGGGAAATTATGAATCAATAGATTAATTGTAGCCGCAAACAGATTCAGGAAAGATTATTGTTATGTATGGAATACAAAGATTCCATACTCTCCAATTTAAGGAAGTAGTTAAAGGCCAAATAGATACTATTTTGGTGGATGGAGGGCCACACATAAAATTATTGATGCTTAAATTGTGGAAATACGAAATCTTCCCACTGAATCTTTTGATGGATTCACTGTCATGATCCCCGTGAATCATTCAATGGATTGCACAAAATGGATTCTCAAACTACAAGTGACTATTTGGAACTATACAGTGACATATAATTTCTATGTTGTGAATGTGGCTGACACAAACATAGTGCTGGGGGTCCAATGAGTATTCTCAATTGGTGAAAAATATGTCAACTACAAAGTTCCAAAAAATTTGTTTTAAAAGGTATGGAAACCTATCCAAACCAGGTAGTATCTTCCCATAGTATGAGGTATATATTAAGTCATGGGGACATACAGTGGGATACTAAATGTTTTATTCCTATTGAAGGATCAACCATAGACATTTCCCAACTTCCAGAGGACATAAAGAAATTTCTCAAGAAGTATGAGAAAATACTTGGAGATCTTCCTCTATGCATACCACGAGATAGAGGACTTGAGAATGTGATAAAGCTGGAGGTAGGGACACTCTCTATCATGATTAAGCCCTACAAGCACCCCAAAATACTCAAATATGAAACTGAGAGGGCGATAAAAGTGTTATGAGTAATTAATCTTCCTTTATCCAACTTAGTCTATTTGGTCATTTTTCCCAACTTAGGAGGTTATTATCACTATACTAGATTATGGGGGACACACATAGGGTTTATATGCTACTTACTGCATCTGCATGCATGAGTTTATGTGCCCCATTAACCAATACCTACATTTTAGGAGGTCACTCTAAGTGCCACCAACAGTCTCCTTCAGTACACCTTGGTAGGTAAGAAGTTACACTTAGTTATGCTCTAGTTACTATCAGTTAGATCACAACCAATTATCCTAGCACAAATTTTGCATGTATGCAGGGAGTGTGGCTCCTTTTTTCCACCTACCTCATAAGTTAACTAATTGTAGACTGCATTAGTCATCCAAAGTTAGACTAGTGAGATCCAACTGTGATTTTTCCAAACTGAGTTAGATAATCAATTAGTTAGAGTTGGTAGATTCGATTTCTATCAAAAATATTCTAATTCTATTTATTTTACTACCATTTTATTGCTGATTAATTAATGAATATTATTTTTTTGATTATTTGAGCAATTCTTGTCTGATATATGAAATTTTTGTCATGAATTCTTTGCTCAGTGTACATTGATATTGTTTATTCCACTACATAATTATTTTCTCATAGTTCTCATTTCAGCATGTAGATATATGGTTCACTAAATTTAACATGGTATTAGAGCCTATGTTTAGGCCAACAACAAACCTTTGAAACGTCCATGCTCTCACTAGAAGCAGCTGAGTTTCCACATAATTCCTTGAATCATAGCATTGATCCCTCTCAATTATGTCCAGAGAAGTCTAACCAGGTGTGACAGACTCTGAAAAAGTGCACATGTCGAGGTGGAAAGATTTTAACTGACAAATGTTTGTAAATTGATTGTTTTTGCAGTGTTTTCTATAGGTACAACTTCAAAATGGATTTAAGATCGGTTCCTCCTCTATCACCATTCAATTATGCCTAGTGGAAATTGAATATGGTTGCATATCTTGAGATCCATGATCTCCTTGATGTGTTCTTTGGAGATGGTAAAGAATATTATGACCTTCTATTAAAAGATAAGGACCAACCCTGAGATAACGATAAACATCATATTATTATGAGAGGTGGTGCTTTAGTCTTTTATAAGAATGATAAATATTTGTATTAAAATAAATGAGAAGAAGAGAGTTGGGGCTTAACCATATAACCATTGGATACATAATGGGATTACTAAAATAAAGATGAAAATGATTGGCTATATGACAGTGAAAGAGAATATGCAAGAATGTGTATGGCAATGACTCCTAATATGCGTTATGTCATGGAATATATTGAGTATCCATCCGAGCTATGAAGAAATCTAGAAAGATCCTTTGGTGTGTAGAAAGAAAAACATGATAAATGGAGTGAATCAAAAACCTCATCATGTGTTCTCCCTTGAAAAAATTAACCTATATTCTCTCACATGAAGTTTTTCAATATGAATAATAAGGATAATCTTCAACTTAATCAATTCGAATTGTTGAAAGTCTCCTTGCAGTGAATCCTTCTCATGTTGCTCGAGAATTTTATGAGAGCTCTAATATATAATATTCCCATATAGCTTATCTAGAAGAATATATTTGAATCTTCATCATTGAATAAAAACTCTTCTTCCATTCTACTCAGTCATTCTCCAGTGATTCTTCTATTCTAAATTATGTGCAAATTTTTCCAGTGAAAGCTCAAAGAGTTGAAGAGAAATTCAATTCCTTTCTCTCCAATCATGCTGATGGTGTGCATAAAAGTGATACTTTGGATGTTCTAGAAGAAATATCATATTTTAGGAGTGATCCATTCACTCTCATTGATCTAGAGCTTCCAACAAATTCCTACATGCTTGCTTGCACCAATACTCAGATTTTTGTTGGAGAAGGAAAATATTGTGCATCTACCATCTCAGTGGAGTACTTGAACCTTTGTTCCATGCTCTTGGATCTAATATGGCCTTATTTTTTTTGAATTTTTAGTTTCAAGAGCCTCCATTCATCCTTGAATTTATTCTCATTAATTTTGGTGTGAAAAATCAAGTACCTCAAGTCTCTTTCAAATTTGTTGCTAGGGATTCGATGTAAGTTTTCTCTCATGAGTTTGCTGATATTAAATTTTGTGAATAATTGGATATTTTAGAAGCTATATCATATTATGGAGCTCAAGAATTTTCTCTCCATGGTCACATGACTTCCCTACCCTCCTACTTTATCACATGCTCATCTCCTCATAGTACTAGTAAAGATGGAGACATCCTCCATTCGCCTAGACACTTACTCCTAGCAGCTGGAGCTGATTTTACCTCACATGGTTCAATGCTCAAGGATGAAACATATAAGTTGCTTGGTCTCACTTCACATGGTTCAAATTCTGAAGAAATTTTTCTCTCTCATCAATTGATCTTTGTTTTTGTACATGGGTCCAATTTTCATCTTGTATCTTTCTATGTTCCGACTGATTCAATTGAGCATATTCCTCTTCTTCCAAAGAGGAAAGTTATTATAGACATAATAATTTATTTTGGAGAGGTTCACATGCACAATCCTATGATTCTGATGCATAGAATAACCAATATTCTTCATTACTACTACATAGACTTGCAGATTGTAGCAATTTTTTCATAAGTTTTTGTTCGAAGATAAACATTTTCTCTTAATAATAGCTTGTTTGCTGATTCCTTCTTATTTTGAGGGGGGGGGGGGGGGNGGACATACCTAGAGGTTATATTCCACTTACTGCATCTACATGCATGAGTTTATGCACCCCAAGGACCAATCCCTACATTTTATAAGGTCACTCTGAGCGCCACCAACAGTCTCGAGTCTCCTTTAGTAGACCTTGGTAGGTAAGTAGTATACTGAATTATGATGCAGTTTCTAATAGTTAGATCACAACCAGTTATCCTAGCACCATTTTTTCATGCTTATAGGGATCCTAGTGCCTTTTTTCCACCTACCTCGTCATTTAATTGATTGTAGACTGATTTAGTCATCCAGAGTTAGACTAGTGAGCTCCAACTGTGATTTTTTCACACTGAGTTAGATAATTAGTTAGTTAGAGTTGGTAGATTCAAATTCTATCCACAATATTCAAATTGGATTTATTGTGCTACCAGTGTATTACTAATTAATTAATGAAGATTAATGTTGTGATTATTTGAGCAATTCTTGTCCGATTAATATGAAAGTTTTGTCACGAATTCTTTGCTCAATGTACATTAATAATATTTTTTGATACACTACATAATTCTTTTCTCATAGCTCCCATTTCAGCATGTAGATCCATGGTTCACTAAATTTAACAAAAATAACTTATGGAGTTAGGACTGATTAGACCAAGTACTGGCCCTTTTATTTTAGTGAAGAAGAAAGATGGGATCCTAAGGATGATTATAGAGACTTGAACAAGAAGACTATAAAGAATTGGTACGCCATCCCAAGAATTAATGAGTTGATGGATGAGATGCATGGAGCCTAGGTTTTCTCCAAAATTAACCTTTATTCTAGATATAATCAAATCAAGATGAGGGAAGATGAAATAGATAAGACAAGCTTCCTCTGTCATTATGGCCATTTTGAATTCTTAGTCATATAATTTGGATTGACTAATGCAACTGTAAAATTTCAATCTTGTGTGAACAACGTGTTTAGAAAGCATCTTTGTAATCATGTATTAAGTTTTTTGATGATATTTTGATTTACAATAAAATTTGGGTAAAACACCTACAACATTTAGAATTTGTACCAATCTTGCAGAGTAGTCTTTGTATGCTAAGTTGTTCAGATGTGAGATTGGAATGACTAAGCTGTTGTATATTGGCCATGTGATTGGACAATAGTGGGTGAAGGTCCACATGAAAAATATCCACATCCAAGTCCTAAGAATGTCACAGAATTGGGAGGGCTCCTTGGAATCTACACTTACTACCATATGTTTGTCAAATAATTTTCTCAGTTGGAAAATAATTTGAATGATCTTACCAAGAAAAAAAATTTCTATTGGTAAGAGGAAGCTAAAAGTGCTTTCAAAAAGATGAAGGAATTCAATAGTAGTTTCCCATTTATCTCTCTACCTGACTTCACTCAACCATTTGTGGTTAAGTGTGATTCATCCAGAGAGGGCATTGGAGCAGTATTGATGTAAAACAAGCAGCCAATTGATTTTAAGAGCATAAATTTGAAACCACATGATAGGAACTATTCTAGCTATGATAAAGAACTATTGTCCATGATGCATACATTGGCCAAGTGTCAATAATATCTGGTTGGTACCAATTTTGTATTCAAAGCTAATCATAAAAACTTGAGGCATGTCTTGACTCAAAAGGAGTTGAATGATAGGAAACGAAAATGGGTGAGTAAAGTTCAATCTTATGACTTTGATATAGAGTACAAAAAGGTAAATTGAATGTATTTACAGATGTGTTGTCATGAAAACCTAGCCTCTCTGCAATAGAAGTTCCTATGGGTTTGAAAAAACAACTAACTATAGAGTACTCTAAGAACCAATTTTCATCTTAATTAATGGATTGCTTGATTAGGAATGATTTGTATAAAGTGTTGGATGAAGTCATCTATTACAAAGATAAAATTTACTTGGTTTCAGGATTAGAGATGAAGAAGAATATTTTGGAGGTTTCCCATAATTCACCTCTAGCTAGGCATCTTGGTTATCTGAATACTTACCAGAAAATTAGGGAGATGTTATTTTGGAAAGGCATCAAATATGATGTGTTAAGGCATGCGGGAAAATGCATCACATGAAAATAGGATAAATTTGAGCACACACATACAGCTCGGCTAGTAAAACTACTTCAAATTCCAGATAAAAAATGGGAAATAATTTCAATGGATTTTATCACTCGACTGCTCAAGGTGCAAGGTAAGGATTGCATATTTGTTATAGTAGACAGATTTACTAAATTTTCACACTTCTTTGTTATTCCCTCAACTAGTTCAACCACTCAAATTGCTAATCTCTTATTTAAGGAATTGTTTTGAATGTTTTCACACTCATGCAAGTGAAAATGTGATTTCTTCTGGCTTAGTGAAGCCGACATAGGAATCACATGAGAATATGATTCTCGTGGCTTAGGTGTGTGAGAGAAGTTGGTGAAAACAAGTAAAATCATGTAAAAATCAAACTATGCAAATCTAAACATAAGAAATGGCCCTAAATATCATTGCATCCATTTCGTAATTGTTGTTAAAAGTAAGTGTCGGTAACAATAAACAATAACAATTTTTTTCTCTCTTTTTACACAAGAGCGAAGATGCAGGAAATAAAAATATTTCTAGTAATCAACTTTGGACATTACTTGGGTGGAGAATACCTCAAGTGAATGGGCCCTTTCAGTTGATGGCACGCAAGTGTTGTTCTTTGATGTCCAAACATCCTAGTGTCTCCCACACAAGGTCATAGAGGTGCCAAATGTCAATCAAGTTGAGAGAATGATAGATAACAAAAGGGTTATGGGCTTCAAGGGGAAATTTAGACAAAGAAACAGTGTTGTAATGGAGAGATGGATGGAATGGAGCCTTCATGTTGTATTTGTAGGAATAATTTTCCATGTAGGGTTTTGAATACCGTGGTTCTTTTAATTTTTACCACCGATGTATTTTGAATTTAGGAGGGATTCACTTTTTGTGCCAACTTCCCTTGTTTTATGGAATTGTGTCTTAATTTGGATGTTCATCCCTAATTTGATGGGATAATTTCATTTTGGCGACAAGGGGTCCATGATTTATGGAATTATTTGATAATTTTTTATTTTTGGGGTGCATGAAGGCATAATCGCATGACTGATAGACATCACAGTACTCATTATACCAGAGGGAGAAAAGTGACCAAACTACAGAGAGACGAACACTACGATGGAGTAGAGAAAAAAATCGATACTGGAGTTGCAAGGGAAATATTTGTAGATATAATCACTCAAATTGGGTGAGGTACACATCATCAGAGTATATGGACGAGGTGGGCATACATATGCTCATATCAATGTGATAGTATACATAAATGGTGAGGCCCATAGGGGGACCTAAAGAATACATAAATTATTGTTGTGTATAACATAATGGTCCAATGAGGTCCGATACATGGACTAACATGGTGGTCGAAATGACTGCTAATCTTAGGAATTGAAGCTAGAAACAATGGGATGCACTGTGGGTGCATACTCATCAATGATGTGTTGGAATTACCAACAAATAGTAAAACTTAGGCCATTGGGTTGTTGTAGCTTAAATTTACAAGATATTGCTACTGGAACTAAATGTATCGGGAAGCATAAGGGATTCCAAACACTAACTCCAATGCAACCTAGATATCCCAAGGAACATAATAATGGCTGAGTTCCAGGTGACTCACAAATGTGTTAGAGTAAAAACAAATCTAGGGTATTCGACCATTAATGACTAGAATAAAACTCTATATGAATCTCAATGGTTTGAGTAAGGAGCTAACATCATACATGTGAGAAACAACCACCTAAAAGGGAAATAAGGTTTCCATTTGAAATAGTCCATATGAACTCATTAATGATGGTTGTGAGGCTAACGTACATGTATATATGGGTATATTCTCTAGAATAAACATGTTGGAATCAACAAAGGGAGACCTCAATTATCAAGGTAATAATGGTTCCTTGATAGGATAATGAGGCGTGAAAACACAATATAACTGGAACAAGATGCTAAACTAAAACACTGGAGCTAGATATGAGGGTGAATCGTTAATAGGACTCAAAATTCCTTTGTTCAAAGTATGCCGACATGTATGACTTGGAAACATATGAAACTAAAATTAGGGAGGGGAAACATAGCTAGGCAGGGGGAAGCTACACTAGGATGACCTCAGAGGGTAAAACATGCAAAGAATGAAGGAGGAGAGACTCCAATGTTGACTTTGAATGTGACTCAATTGTAGAGTACTTTGAACAAAAGTGACTAGGGATGCTACTGAAACAAGGGAGTGGATGTGATTTGCAGGGGTGCTAAGAAGCACCCATTTTGGACTTCTTCATGGTTTAACGAGCTCAAACAAGGTATAGAAGTATGCTCTAAATGGAACTGTCCCATTGGTTTTATCGAGCCTAGGTTAGTTAATGTTTGTTGATGTTTTCAATTTCAAAGAGTATGAAAATAATAAGAAGACTCCAATGGTATCCTTTTTCATAAGGTTAGTCCCCAAGGCCTGAAAAAGAATAAAAGTGTGTAGTGGAGAACTCTTCCAGTCTAAAGGGACCAGATCATTGTTTTTTTGTAAATAGTTCATCTAGCCCAAAAAATGGGTAAAATTATATCGAGGGAACATTCTTTCAAGTCCTTTAATGAGTATGAAAGAAACAAGAGCACTCAACAAAATTTTCAATGTTGAAGGCATCAAAAAAGAGATTAACAAAGACTCCAAGCTAGGAGTCTGAGGGGGACTAGCTAATAACTGATGATATGAGAAAATATATGATACTTCAACTCAATATGTCGATTATATAGAATCCATTTCCAAAGGGGATGCGAGTGGAATGGGTTCCAAATGCAAGGGGTTCTAAAAATGGTCACCCATGTGAGGGTAGGCTCTACTAACAAGAAAGAGAAAATGCAAAAGGTAGCTGAGAGGGAGACACTTACTCGAATAATGGGGGTCATCCTACAAGATTGAGGGGAGAAAATGGAGTCAATGCATCAACTTGATAGAGGGGGAGGATGTACTATTTGATAGTTAAGGGATTATACCTATATAAGTGGTTTTTAACACAAGGATAACCTATATATGTACACAAAACAAGGATACTCGAACAGAAATGTACATTTAGATTGTAAATAATACATACAAATCCATATAAGACTCGACTCACATAATGGCACACAAATCAAGTAGGGCACTAAAAATGGCCTATAAGTGGTTCACTTATCATATCAAATGGATATTGTACTTAGAAAGAGCATGAAACACTAATTCTAATGGTGAAACAACATGAAAAAATACATCATATGACTCCAGAACTGTCGGTGGATGAAAAGGACCGATGGGATTATAAAAGTGGGAGGGGTACACATGATAGCTATCATTTTCATTGTTTGGAGTATTGGGAGTGTGTGGAGGTTTGTGGAGAAAAATGGTGATTTATTATGCTTAGAGCGATGGTTTGTGATTTTGTCACTTGTAGGTAAGATATCGTCAATTTTTGTTCCTTTTTTATGCAAATTTCGATTGATTTGATATCTTGGTGGCCTAGGGGAGGATTGGAGGGTTTTCAGATGCAAAGCACTCATTTTGAAGGGGAAGGAGCACTATGGAGTGCTCCTATTAGCTAGATAAGAGTGCTCCTTTCCTCTAGATAGGAGCACTCTAGAGCGCTCCTTTATGTTGGAAGGTAGCATTCCAGAGTGCTCTGTTTACTCAAAAGAGGGTACTCTAAGGCAGGAAACGAACATTTTTTGAGGCACTAATGATTTTTACCTTGATTTATTGCAGTATTTCTTGTTTGTATTAGCATAAGAGGGATATGGTTTGCTTGTGTCATGAGGTGGACGGTGATCCGCATGTAAGAGATAGCTTAACCCAACACGGGTTGCTGAAGTCATTTAAAACCCACTGATGCGAAGCACCAAGTTCTTACTGAAAAACATGATAGAGTTATGGGATCATGATTCTAATGCCTTCATTATCTAGAGGGAGAGGATCAAGTTCATTATGTAGGATGCATACTTTATGATAGGTTTACCAATGTATGGGGCCATCGGTGACATGCATATGAAACACACAAGAAGTGTTTCGATGGAAGAGTTGGTAGAACGATGCTACTATGGGAGGACCATGAATAAATACATCCTAATATGTGATATCCAAATTCATGAGACTTCGGACATAGTTTCTTCAGTAGTGCAGGTCTTGGGGGCTTACAAGACACATAAGGTTTTAGGAGGGAAACTACTAATGGTGGAGCAGGTGCTAAAAGGAACTTACTTTGGATGAGCTCATATGTATCTGAAGGAGATCAAACACTCATTGAACGAGGTGATTTAGCGAGGAAGAGACTTATGATAGCTTCTATTCATGTGTTTATTTTTCTTTGAGCGGGTCAAAGCACTACGACCACATCATTGAGTGTGAGCTCATGATTCGAGAGGGAGGAGGACTTATGGGCCACTTTTTCACCCAAGAGATATTTGTGTAGTGGTTCCAACTCCCAATATTGATCAAGGAACACCCATATGTAGGCATGGACTACATAGGTGATCCTAAGCTTCCGTGACCTCCCAGCTAAGTTTGGGGTCCTGATGTTATGTAGACATGGTTCTGATATTTTTTGTCACTTTGTATCCTCACTAGCTTATATGATATCCAGTTTTATATATGATGGAAACTGATGCAGCTTGTGTGATAGATGTGTAGATGTGGGAATGAGGCCTCCAACATGTTACCACCATCAGTGAGGGAGGGTCACTGGGATGGATCCATCTCCAAAGCAATGGAAACATCGTCGTGATGATGATGCACTAGACCCACTACGAACTGAGGTCGACTAACTACTAGAGGGGATTGTGGATAATGGATGGAAGAACCTAGATGATGAAATAATCATGATTTGTTACCAAGATCCACTATATTGGAGATATGTTGTGTCATTAGTTAAATATTTTCCAAATAATACTACATGGAAATCATGTTTCACCAACCTACTACTTCCCTAGGTTGAGATGGAGACATAAATTTTGTAATAAGGGGATATGTGACCCAAAAGGAATTTATTTTGACATATTCACATTTAAATGGGTCACATAATTTATAAATGATCACAAAATAATGTGGCCTAGGTTCATGAAGACACTTGGAAGCTTGTGGAGCCTTTGGGTGACTAGATTACCCACACACTTGGCATGATCTTCATAAAAATTTGAGCACATGGGTAATGTAACATTATTGGAGGGAATTGTGGTATCAAATATCATATAATGATCCAATAAATTATAATTAGTAAATGAGAGTAACTCCCATTGAAGAGGAAGATACTAGAAGAAAATGTGTGCCGCTTGGAAGGAGATTCCATACACTCTATGACAACAAATGATGAAAGATTCTATGAAAAGTATGACAAATTCAGACCTTCTTATAGAGATATGAAAAATATGACATGACAGGGATAAAAATAGCCACCAAGTGTTCGAATTTTATAGCTAGAGGCAACCATTCGAATCAGGGAGAGAATTGGAGCATGAAGAGGAAGACAAGTGTCATAGGAGTTACTAAACCACTAAGATGAGTTGGAGGAGGCCCATTGAGGGAAATTTGACCTTAGGAGGTCTCATGAGGTTATTAAAATGATTTTATGAGGAATTAGAATGGATTTTTATCATTTTTTAATTGGCCTATGGCATTTTGGAGAGCTTTTGCTTGTCCATTGCATGGTGTGTGTTCACTTTACCTTCTTGTGAACCAATTTGGAGGGAGTTAGATTCCTTTACAAGTTGGTTGATGGAGAGGCCATTCATAAATATAATTGGGGATTAAATTTTTTTTATCTATTTTCAATTTTAAGTTCCATACAATCAAATTCTCTTCTATCTCCCTATTCTCTCATTCCTTCTTCTCCATTCCCCCACACTCACATGTTGAGGGTGCACTTGTTGGAGTGGTGCTTGCACTTTGACAAGTATATTTGATGCCAAATATTGGGTAAATTATGTATGTATATTTAATATTATTTCCATATTCTCTGTAAGTCGAAATATAATAAATCCATGTGTGAAAGGATTTCATTAATGTGTTCTTCAATAACTAGTTTTCATGTATCTGGATTCCATTTTGAAAGAGTTGTATACCAGCTTTGTATAAGGAATTTTTTCTGATTTTGACGATTATGGGGAAAAAATAAATGATGTATGACTAATTAATTTAATTGAAATATTATATATATATATCTAAAAATCCAATAAAATCTAGTGTGAAATTTTTGCATTCCCATGCTCTTGACTGACTAGTTTTCATGTATTTGGCTTCCACTTTGAAAGAGTTATATATCATATTTGTATGAAGGAATTTATCTCATGATTAATGATATTTTGGAAGCCATTGGATTTTTTTTTATTTTATTTACATTTCATGTAATTATCTTAACCATTCAATCTACTTTTCATGAGTCAAAATCAAGATACTAATACCACTTCCCCTTAAGCAAATTCATTGTAAGTTACCATATGGATGTTGCACCTCATAACCATTTGAAAATATTAATAAACATGAAAAATGACATAAATTTATGTATTATATGCATACCCATAACATTTTATGAATTTTTTGGAGGGTCGTACTGCATTTGGAGAGCCAAAAGTGTCATCTACCCTTGGGGTTTTTAACATCATTTTTCCTAGTATGTTTGTCCTTTTTTTCCTAGGGTCAAAAGAAAGTTTCACAAGAATATGTAAAGTGTATGAGAAGTAATAATATGCATTATTTTGTCCCAATAACACTAAATATATTCCATACATAATTTGAATTCATTTGGGTCCATTTGGATCAACTTGGTTTTCCCTAGTCTAAAGCTAGAAATTGGCCAAATTGTGAAAACTTGAATATCATGTAAAAATGAGTTTTATTATTGTACCATTGAGTTTTTGAGGTATTTTATGATTTTTTAAATCCCATATCATCCCTCCAAAATAAATTACTAAATTTTCAGTGGTGTTGGGAACCAAACCACTAGTTAAGCTTGAATTTGCCAAACTTGTAATTTTCTCCAAAATTCCAAGTAGGGACATTATAGTGGTATCAGGGCATGGTCCTTTCATATTTGAATTAATACTATACATAAATAAAATGTTTCATCCATGTATTACTATTATGAAGGATCCCCTAAACATGATTATGAGAAATATGAAGAATAATGTGAATGGTATGAGGAAGAGTCACAATCTTGAAACACTTCTTACAATTTCATAAGGGATGAGTGTTATTCTTATGAAACTATGTATTGTAAATATGTATGTTCCAAACCACCAAGAGCTATTCCTATGTATGAATTATAAATATTTATAGAAACATGTAAAACTTTACCCCAACAACATCATGTATATCTTAATGTGATGGGAGATGCCTCTATGTCCTACCCTTTTGAAGAATTTGCTAAGTGGGTGTTTGGATACAGGCCTAATAGTGCAGATGTGGAATCATTAAATAAAAATCATCCTACTTGTGAAAAGAGAAAATATTCATCCTTCCCTATAAATTAGGAATATATAAACACTTATGAGGAGATCATGTGGAAGAAATTTTGTTCTAAAGGAGATGAAAAGAGCTTATATACACCATTAAAGGAAGAGGAAGAGATTATTAAGTGGAGCATCAATCAACTTGAGGTGATTGCAGAGAAAAACATGAAGAGGAAGGTGAATAAAAGCACACAATCCTTACTAATGAGGGTTGTGAAAATAAAAAAGAATCTACTAATGGATCCTTGAACTATGAAGGAGTCCTTACTGATGGGTTCTCACAACTCTATGTTGGTGACATAGAGATCAGATTTGAAAATGTTGTTGTAATTGAAATTTCTCATAAGAATGAATATGAATACCTTGTGATAGATAATGAATAACCAATATAAAATCTCCATCAAATCAAGAAGAAATAAGAAGAGGAGGTTCACTCCCATGAACCATCCTTCATTGAATGGTTTTTGAAGATGAGTGAAATGAATATCCATGATAACCTTAGCATAGTCCATGACACTAACTCATTGGTATCAAATTATTGTTAGTAAGTTTCTTCATTGGAGGAGCCATCCTTCCTTGAAAACATGGAGAAGATTCAAAGAACAATGTGCAACATTGAATCTAATTTCATGTCTTTCCTTTTTGATAGAAACAATTTGGTTGAGATTAATGAATGGTTAAATGAACCCTACTTGAATAATAATGAGGATATTAATAAGCTCAAAATTCAAAATGAGAAACTTCTTTAGAGGTTGCAAGATACTTGTTCTTCCTCCTATTTTTCATATTGTCATATGGTAGCTTCCTGGAGGATTCTCATGACATGATTGATCATGAGAAGCATGGAAAATTGTAGGTTCTTGATGAGTTTGAAGATGGGATTGATGAGATCAAATCACTTGTTGTGGTAGAATAGGATCTTGAGCTATCTCTTGATAATGGTTACACACTTTTGGAAGCAATGCATGATTCCACTACCTTAGAACCAAAATATGAGGAAAGTGTCACACTTTTGAGGAAGATTCATAATCCTACCCCTATGGAGACTTCACATGATGAAAATTTTTCACTTTATAATACTTTGGGTGTGGTGGTTGTTTCTCCTACATCCTACACTTCCATATTTTGCAACATTCATCCTAATGAAGTATAGGGTGACAGGTTTCTTTTTTATGATTCCACATGAAGAGTATGGACTTCCTATCTCTCCTTTTGATTATGACATGAATAGAATGCCATCTTCTTTACATTTGAAAAAAACATCGTTTGTTACATTATGATGATATACATATTTGTGGGTGTATTGATGAGATTTATTTGAGCCACTTGAAGTCTTCATGTTTTCTTTGCTCCTTATTTGGTTCAGATTTTGGTGGAGGTTCTTCATTCACTTCTTGGATGAAATAAAACATGGCTGATTATTATTTTGATTCATCTTACATTATTTTGGAGCATCATTATAGGACATGGGATCCTCGCCTATGTCATTGTAGCATATTTGATATAATACTTTATGCTTATGTGTATGGGACACATGATGATATACTTACTTCGATGTACAAGCACTTTCATGATCCTTTGATGATGTACAATTGTATTATATATTTATGTACTTTAATGAACTATATTTTGTAGTCATGATGTTTGGAAGGGTGCAATACAATAATGGCATCCCTATATTGCTTGGTTTTATTTTTGGGGGTGTTACGGAGAGAAACTTCCTATGGCTTGGGGGTACCAAAACATATAGCTTAACAACAGAAATCAATATTTCCCAATATGCAAGAGAAACCAAACATCTAACAATAAGGGATGTTGAATCATACCTTGTTTTGGATGGTTGAAGTAGATCCCCATTGAGCTTTTCCAATTCACGCTTGCATTAGCAATTTTCTCTCAACAACAGCAAAAAAGGCAATCATGCTCTATAATAATGTGTTAGACCTACTCTAGCATATGTATTCAACAATGTATAAGAAATTAATTACATCTATGGATTCAATATTCATATTCAAATGCACATAATTGGACAGGAAAATATATTCTCTATTAATAAAATCAGAGATTACAATAGTGACAACCTCTGTCTGCACGTCTATGAACCGAAGAAACCAAGTCCTCCACTTGGGCCTCCTCCACCTCAATACTCCATCTCTCGATAGCAAGATCACAAATAAAATGAAATCTTGGGAAGAACACAAAGTGATCCAAAGGGACAAAGGGATGCAGACTCAAGTATAAGCAAATTGAGGCAACAATGGACTATAGTTTCTTTGCTCTTCAATTCCTCCTCTTCAAATGTATCCAAGGGGTTCCTTATATAGCACTCCAACAGGGAAATGGAGGGTCGAATCCGAGCGATCTAAAGGAATATGGAAGGCCAAGAGTTAGGATCTTCGGAATCATATGAGGAAAACTCCAAAAATATTTGGATTTATGCACACATCCTGATGTAGGTGGGTTTGAGGTCAAAAGTCACGTGTACACATGAGTATGGGATTAAAATTCACACACAACAATAAACATGTGTTTTTTAGGTATGATATTGGGACATCAAACTATAATATAAGTACATGGTATCTAAAGAGTCTGCAGAGGGACAAGGAAGGCCATAAATATGTGTTCAACCTTGTGTGGTAAAATCAACTATAAAATATGCCCGCTAATGTGTTAGGTCAGAGGGGTAACATGATGGCCGAAATAAATTATAAAATCCATCCCAGAAGTGGAGTAATGAAGACCCAGGTGGAAGAACCAGCCACTCATTAGTATAATACAATAATCAATATTTACATGTGACTACAAATATATATAGTAGTCATGGGTACATAAGAGTACAATGGCCATGAATAGGCATGATATACAAAATGTGACATGTGTGGTCATCGCCATGTACAATATACAATAGATCAGAATCTCCAAAGTGGAAGAAGATATCTGATATACACTGGAAATACTGGAATCATGATCACAAGAGCTGAAATCTCATGAATACTAGCACAATCAAGGAGGTAGCATATATGGAATGCCACCAAGATGGAAAGTCTTATATGCAAACTGCTATGAGTACATGTCCTATTATGCGTATAGATGTGTCGAGGTCAAACATAGTAGTACATCATCTTATTACCGGTCATTGATGTATACCCTTAACAAACACAAGATCACCCACCGCTAATGAAAATGGGAATCAAGGTACAGAGTGCAATCTAACAAGTGTGAATATATATGTGTTGAGGTCGAACACTTCAAAGAATCCATCAATTAGGGGACATTGATGTATTCCAAAAACCATCGATGGCGAGAGAACCTACCACTGATGATTGTAAGTCTCAAGGAACTCAGAGGACTCTAGACTCCTATTCTAGAATAAATGATCTGAAGTCAATGGAATGGAATCCGCTGGAAGGAGGGAATTAAGACATCCCCCATCAACCAACAAAAGGTACTCATTATTGATGTATAATATGGAAGAACTCGAATAATATTTGCACAAACCAGTAATAGTACCAGGAATGGCTGACATGCACAACTAAGATAACCAAGGAATGGCCGACTCAGGCTTCAAATTCCTTCGAACAGGAGAATAAGGTGAATGGTGACTAAAGGTAGGCATGATGGACTCGATATGAAAACTGGAACATCTCTGTGACACAGGAGGCATTGACAAAGGCTCCATAGGGACTGGAAGCTTAACTAGTCGATGGAGATACAATTAGAGTAACGAGTACAACTCCTAAATTAAAAATAATAACCCAACCAACGAATGTGATATACAGTGCTTTGTTCGAAGGAAACACGACTCGATTACTTCCAAAGATAACATCTTTTCTTGTCTGGATTTTTAGTTTTTTGATCTTTTTGGACTTTTTCAGATATTTTGAAAAGCTTGAAAATGAATAAAAGTGATTTATAGTACAAATATAGGAGGAGACAACTGCCAAGGGAGAAGAAAACTAGTTCCAAGCAATGGAACATGCCTATGCTTAATGCAATGAGATATGTGTAGGATAACAACACTCGAGGGAAGGTCTCCTCCTGGTAAAAGGAGTGATCAAGCTACAAAATATATGTAAAAAGGCTCTGCTTGGATAGACATGAGAGAAGTTCAGGTTATATGACTAATAACTCAAATTCAGGGATCCGACATAAAGCTCAAGAAGGAAAGAAAAACTCATGAAAATGCAATTTGTAACTTGATATATACAAGGGAGTCCCAGGGAAATGGCCAACATAAAGTTCAAGAGGAGTATGAATCTCTTGCTCAAAGACATCACGGGACTAAAAAGGGACTCCCACAACCTAAAGGAGGCAACTCAGCATGGGAACCAAATGCAAAAAAAGATCTAACTAGGGCACCCATGTATAGGAAAGCTCTACCATTCACACAATACCACTTCTAACAACAACATGGAGGTTGTATGATATCATGGAATGGGTTCGTACCTAAGGTTAAGATGAAATGGTCATAAGGCCATGCATAATGTAGGTGGGTGTGAAATCCTAACTTATATTCCAGCTCATACATTATACCTATAATGGGCACGAACGAGCCAAATCCACAGAGAGAGTGTACCATAAATGGACCCTACATGACAATAATATAAGTAAAAAACAACCCATAAATAGTCAGTAATGAGTCCAAACTATTATAAATAAGGAGGATTGATCATCACAACAACATTCAAAAGAAACATTGTGGTGGACGATGGGACATAAGAAGGAATGTAAGGTGTATACCCAACGTTCACGTATCCACCACCACCCCCATGATAATGAACACTAGTGTAAAGACCAGACAAAGGGAGTGAAAATCCTACGCAAATGGAGTAGAGGATGGAATATGACCACTCCAAAATCTATGATCAAGGTAAGGGGATGTGGTGCCCCCCAATCCAACACCAGGGTCGACACTAAGACCTGGATCAGGTGTCGGGATACTAGTAGTGATATCATACATGCTAGACATAAAAGGACTCGAACTCAAGAGGACATAAATATACTCAAGTAACCGTGATCCCTAAATCCAACTAGCACACAAAGAGCACACTCCTAAGAGAATATACAACCAAAATACAAGCAAACCAATGGGCGGATATGTGATCTCCCGAATGCAACAGGTATGTCTCACCTAAGAGAGGCTCAAAACTTCCATACACTACAAGCGGAGGTATGTAACCAATTATAGTGGCCCTCAGCTTCAACACATAAATCGATTATGCTATCTGACCCCTACCTGGCCAGGACACCTACAAAAGAACCTCTGCAAGTACCCCTTATGATACCTAGGTAAGGAAACTAAGGTCACCCAAATATAACCAATGCTCAGGCAGACAGTCTCAAGCGAGATCGACCGTATGGATAGGGTAGAAAAACTGAAACTAAAAAGAGCCCCCATATATGAATACGATCCTAGAAATATCTTTGACACTCATGGAAAGTGACCAAGGGCTATCCCAATCACAATCATGTGCACTTCCTTGTGCTTAACTCTTGTGTAAGAGGAGCGTCCTGAGAAACAATAATTATACCAAGGATTTCTCGCTCTCACCTGGACAAACACCTACTTGTTGTTGTTTAGTGGTCTTGGAGAATTGACTTACAATGAACTATTCCAAGACCCTAAAACCTAATCTTGTTGATGCACCCTATAAAAGAAAATAGTGTAATTCATTTTATTAAAGCATTTATTTTAATTCGCTGTTATTATTGAAAAGGAAATGTCCTTGCAACTAGTGATATGAAGACTCAATAGTGAAATAAAAGTGCACACCTAACAAACCATGCCAAATGCAAATATTTGTCAAATGAAAAACAGGGTATGCCACTACATGAGATGCAATTTTCTTCCAATGTCAATGCAATCCTTCCCATGTGAAATCCTAAATAAAACTCTCATCCAATCAATCCAATGCAAGTACCTCCTCAAGTCCATATGTGAGATGCAAGTAAGAATGCAACTATTTTTTATTTTCAATATAAAATAATGAAAAATGCAATAAAAGTCATTTAAAACTCTTAGTCTATACAAGTATAAAACAAAATCCCAACAAGACACTGAGACAAAAAGAGTAATGCACTAATGGTAAAATAAAAATATAAATGGCTAGAACTACTTTCAAAGAAAAATCAATGAAAACGCGGTCTCTGGTCACAACAGAAGCAATCAATAGACAACATCAGAACCCAATAGGACCCAGGCACACTCACAACCCACCCAACAACTTCTCACATCAAAAAATCGACCAAAAGGGAGGATGTATGCGACCGTTTAAAACACAATAGTGTATGTATGCGACTAGGTAACGAAAACCCACGTATGTACGCGAATTGTCAGCTGAAACCCGCGTATACAGAGAAAATAGTGGTAAAAAGTGGGATAAGTGTCAAACCACTCAAGGGGAGTGTCAGTGGATGAACATGCTATAAAATGCGACACAGAAATGGGGAGAAAAAAAAAGCAACTATAAAATACATTGTTTCCGCAACCCCAAAGAAAAAACAAATAGGAACATCCCTAGTGGAACCGCCAATTCTTTTATGGATAGAAACTTCCTATGGCTTGGGGGTGCCACAAGAGACAGATTGACACCAAAAATCAAAATTTCCCAATATGCAAGATAAACCAAACATCTAACACTAAGGGATATCGAATCATACCTTGTTCCAAACGGTTGAAGTAGATCCCTGTTGAGCTTTTCCAATTCACGCTTGCATTAGCAATTTGCTCTCAACAACATCAAACAAGAAAATCATGATATAGCATATATATTCAACAATATATAAGCAATTAAATACATCCATGGATTCAATATTCATATTCAAATGCACATAATTGGACAGGAAAATATATTTCTATTAATAAAATCATAGATTACAATAGTGACAACCTCTATCGGCACGTCTACAAACCGGAGAAAGCGATTCCTCCACCTGGGCCTCCACCACCTCAATACTCCCTCTCTCAATAGCAATCTTAGAAAGCAAAGGAAATATTGGGAAGAACACAAAGTGCTCCAATGGGACAAAGGGATGCAGACTCAAGTATAAGCAAACTGAGGCAACAATGGACTATAGTTTCTATTAGCACTCCATTTGCAATGTCGAGTTATGGGATTGGAAGAATTCGAAAAGGATGTTGTTGAATGAAGAATTATACAAACACCCCTCAGCTTATCCAATCAAAAGTTTCCATTAGTTAATCCTGTCAGGTGGAGAAGAGACCTCAATCTATGATGGTGGATCTTTTCAAAGATCAAGACATGCAACAACGGGAATGAGATAAAGAGGCACCGTAGATCAATGATCTAGATTCACAATGGAGAAGATCAATGATGGAGCATGGTTCCACATGCCAAAGATGTGAGAGAATATTTAAGTTTCATGAAGCTTGTTAAAGGGGACACGTAATGAAAGGCTGAGATCAAGGCCGAGCCTGATCGATGGCCTTAGGATATTTCATT
Source organism: Pseudotsuga menziesii (assembly GCA_001517045.1). Lineage (NCBI taxonomy): Eukaryota > Viridiplantae > Streptophyta > Pinopsida > Pinales > Pinaceae > Pseudotsuga > Pseudotsuga menziesii. Next base: position 273,304 of record LPNX010901196.1, read on the forward strand.
GGGAAATGTGCATGAAAGAAGGAGCTTTTCCGAATTATGAAATGGATTAAAGGACAGAGATATTTGACAGTGGAGATAAGAGTATGAGTAGATCCATATCCATAGATGATTTCATAGTCCGAACTAGCATGGATAAAGTCGTGATTCCAAATAGTGAAAAGTGGTACTGGATGCAAAGATCAACAGTCACGACAAAGGGTTGGGATTGATTGATGAACATGAAATATTCCTTGACTTGAAAGTGCTCACTTGATTAGACAAGGGAATATTGGCCAAATTTTAACGTGCACATGATCGAGTGATCCCGATGAAGGCATGTTTCAAATCATGGATCTGTATTAGTTCCGCTGAAGAAAGCTGTGCAGACATTAACCTTGGGTACCGATATTGAAATCCCATACATAGGAGGTTCAGGTTTGGAGAAGAAGTCAATTTATAGTGCATATAGCAGGATAAGTCTGATGGGAAAAGGTCATAAGGGATCGCAAAAGAGATTTACGTGGAGCCACAGGATTCTTTGTTTCGAGTCTTGAGATCGACGAACTGCCTGACTACATGAGGAACGCTAGCAGGGACAGAATCCCCCAATGAACCTGGTATAGAGAAGATAGCCTCACATACAAGCTAAAAAATAACCATGCTCCTTGATGCCATTTGCGATAGTCTTGGGACAAATATCAGTTCCAATGTCACTAGCCTTCCTTGCTCCACAGGCTTGACACATGGGTTACGTAAAAAAAATAGTAGGGAAGCACGAAGTTCAGGTTTTTTGAAGTGATGAATCTGGCCTCTACACGAAACAAAGAAATGTAGCAAGATGAATTCACTTAAGCGCCACCATCACTATAAGTGAAAGGGGAATAAAGGTAAGATCCAAATGCCTTAAACCAGCTAGAAATCCACATAGGAAAGCGCTTAAATTATTATCCATGGTTGATAATATAACTGAACATCAGAGGAGACGACTTGAATGGATTTTCCATGAGAGGAGAAGATCCTCGCCCAGGTGTCACCCATGCTATTGTTATGATGACCGGTATTCAAGTGTACAACCATCTCAAGGTCGATCCAAAGCTCTTGAAACATGGAAATGGGTGGGCACTGAGAAATAGACCAGAAAGGTTGAATTACGTGAAGTTTAGAGTTGTCTTGTATACAACAATGACTGTGTGGTTTGAGAAGCTAGTTTTTCAGGGGGTACTCATGGTTGGAGAACATAAAATCAAATTTATTTGTCATCTTGGTTATCTACACCAGAAAATTGCCAACCACCGGGGCACAGATGTTAAGCAATTAGATAGATTCGCCTGATTCTAGACAGACCTACACTCGGCTATGCCATGCGTGGGTTTTTACATGCCAGGGACGTCCCTCCAACACCTCCAGTTGCAGTCACAACATCCAAAGTCCCAACACAAAATGGTGGTTGAGCTGTTGGAGCGAATTCTCGGTCTGGGACAGTAGAGGTCCGAAGCCTTCATCACCGCCCCTATAATATCCACATAACAACTTTACCAGGGGCGAGGAGGAGGTCAAAACCACACCCAGCTATGTGGTGTGCAAGAGAACCCTCCTCATTGGAGGTAGAGAGCTGTACAAGAATGATAAGCCACTCCAGAGGCTCATCATCATCAAATGCATGTCCACCCTTTTTCTAGTCCCCTCCTATAATAGTGTTACTAGACGAAAAAGGAGCTGGGAAAATAGTTGGGCACCGAAGCGTGGGTTTTCTTGTCAGCCTTTGAGAACCATAGTTTGAATAAGGTAGGCTAGTCAAAGGAAGCAGAAAGACACGTCAGGAGCAGTCCGAGTCAGCAATAGACCACCAGCGAGCAATATAATGATCGTTTTCATACCAAGTTACCTAAAGAAAGAAAAATCTGTGCTGTCAGTCCGATTACCATGCATGGTAGCTCCATCATGTCTGTTAATATTTGTAAATCGTGGCAATAGTACCACACTCTAAACTATTAGTGTCTGATTGTGACTAAAAATAGTTTCCAAGTTTTGTTTTGGGGATTAGCCTCAGGTCTAAGATAGTATAAATATACTCCCGGTAGAGGGAGATAGGGGTTGGTTGGGAAACTTTCAAGGGCCAAGGCTATCCATTGTAATTTGTTTTTGGCTTTTGTGATATGAATAAAATTGTAGAGTAATGATAATTATTCATGGCATAGATTCCTGTGTCGTATTTTCTTTCAATATGTAACTTCCTTATGTGAATGTTTATCCCGTTTTCATTCTAGTTTGTTATCTTCTTTCATGTTTGGACAATAGTATATAAGGATCAGAATTCATCCTGTATGCTCTCAGCCCTTTGTTTCAAACATTTTTAAAGAATTCTTCTAAAGTCACGCAGAATTCATCGTGTAAATGCTCTCCGTGATGGACTGTTTCCTCTCATCCACTAGTCACCTGCTAAATATATCCCGATTGAAATATGGGAGGCTACCTTGCCTCTGTCTGTAAATTTCCACAATTATTTACCTCCTACAATATGTTCCATACTAGGACCTTCGATTCCATTGCCGAATGGTCCTCCTCTCTGATCATCCCACCTATACCTTATAACAACATACCTTCCCCATTCAGGAATCTGACCTCCTGATTGTTCTCGATTGAATATCTTGCATGAGAAAAATTGGTAAGTAAACAAGAGATCCCTCTCTGACTGTGCTGGGCCAGAAGCATAGTCTAAAGCAGTTCTACTGTTACCTGGGAATGATCCTTATGCCAACCTTTGGTTCAATCTTGGTGCTAACAAACTAGTGCCATTGCCAAGGATGAGATTGAATATCATCCCTGGGTATGAATGACATAGTTTCATAATTGGTTGTTGATGGTGAATGAAAATCAGACATGAAGAAGGTTGTGCACTTTTCACCTAGCAACTCCACTCTTAAAGGATTCAGACTTCAGTGACTCCGCTGGTAGTATGAATCAGAAATCAAATTGTCAGAAAGAACTGGCAGACTCCACTGGGAAAATGAGCTCGTTGTGAAGCCTGAAAATGCATGGTGAAAGGGTACGATACTCAGGTTTCCATTTCTTCTAAGATTCCTTGTCTTGCCTTGTAAGTTTGTTCTTATCCTTTCCTAAATTTATCAAAACAGCCTTCCATGGTTCATTTCACTCAGAACAAAGCTATGAATATATTCCTGTATATCCTTCTTTACGAACTGAAAGCCTTGCATCATCTTGTACATTTGATTTTGACCAAGATCTTTTACCCAAAGCTCATGACATTGAAGGTCAACCCCATGAACCTCATGAAACCATGATTGATAACATATCTATTTCAGCTAACCTGGTCTCTCCCAGTATTCCAAGCCAATACAAGCCACTACTCTTTCCTCCTATCCTACATGATTTTCCTGTGAAACATTACAAGTACCTCCCCAAATTTGATGGAGAATCCAGAGACCTCACCACTGAGAAACATTTACATGCTTTTGAACATTTCTTTTACATTTTTGAAATAGAACATGATGGTGTTTGCATGAGGGATTTTTCCCTGTCCTTGCAAGGAGATGCTAAAGAATGGTTCAAACACTTGTAGCCTAAGTCCATCAGTACCTGGGAAGAGTTTTCTTGCACCTTTTTGAAATTTTGGGGTAGGAGGAGGCCACTAGACCAAATACTTTCATAATTTTATTCCCTGAAGAGGTATGAGGGTGAGCCCATGTCTAGTTTTAACAAAAGATTTGCAAGCTTTTATTATAACATGCCCAAGGAAGTCCAACCTCTTGAAAATGCTACCAAAATCTAGTATGTAGCTACCTTTCCTCTTGAATTGTCATTATTTCTTTTGGAAAGAAAATCAACCACTCTGCAACACATGTTTACCAATTATTTGGAGGTTAAAGAAAACCTTAAGATGTCTCAAAAATTATCAGGTCAAGATGGTGGTGGTGAAATAAAAGATACATTAAAATTGGTTGGGCCACATAAATGAAAGGGGATTTTCCTTGTTTGGCTAAAGCTTTCCCTTACTAGACAGGAAAATGATCAATATGACATAGAAGCAGATGATTCTGCTGTCTTTTTTTCTAAAGATTGCAATATGCTTAGCATTGAATCCATTAATGATGATCTTAGAAGGAATTTCGGTATGCCCATGTACGATGAGTATGAGGAGGAATACCTGGAGGTTATACCCAAAGAGCCAACTATAGAACCAAGGTCTGCTAATGGAGAAAATCAAGATGCAATCCAAAGTCAGAGGTCTGGGATACGAAAGAATCATAAGTGTGCTAAAGGTGACAGTCTGCCCTTGTGTTATTCCTCATTTGAATTAATAAGGCATAGACTTAAAGCCTTTAAGAAAAAACAGAAGTTAGAGGATATGGTGCATTCCATAGACTTGTTTCGAATAGAAGATGATAAACAGGAACAATCATTCAGTCCCTCTCTACTTATAGATACATCAAGAGTTTGTGATGAGGCATTGGGTCACAAAGATGGAGGTAATGGTTCTCAAGTAAACGCCTTTTTTAACTTTGCACCTTCAGGAATATCATCCCATAAAGAAGGATTGTGCTTGCTTGACTCTATTGAAGAAAAAGAAGATATCCATGCTGAGGCATATAAGGAAGGTGAGGTTCTAGATTCATGAGTCTTGAACGAAAGGGTGGATATTTCATTTGAAAATAGTCCTGGGAATCCCTTTCAAAGATCTTTCAAACATCATCCTGACAGATCACCAGAGGAAGGGTGTTTTGGACAACTTTCTCATGATAAACAGAGGGCAAAATATGCTGGAGGTTATCGTGCTTTCTATGACCCCATAGAAGAGTACATGGAGAGGATGGGTAATGGTAATGAATGGTTATATATCTGATATAAAGATCAATTTATTTTCTATATCCTCCTTCCATTATGCATTTCATCTTTGTTATTAATCAAGCATGAAATGGAAACAAGATTATTGGATAATTTGCTTGATTGCCTTCATTGGAAGTTAGAATTCACTTCATTAGGCATGTATGCTCAATTAGGTAGAGTAGGTAGGTACAAATAAGCTCGAGGTCTATCAATCATTTCCTTTAGTGTTGTTCAGTTTGTTTTCATTTCCAGTTGTAAGTACAGGTTTTCTAGTCAAAGTTTTTCTCAGTTTCAGAGTATGGTTAAGAGCATAGTTTGCAGATTGACATAAATTTTCTATAGTAGTAGCTCAAAGCATTTTGAAGATTTCAAAGAAGAACTGGAGGCAACCCAATGGATTTGGCACTTGGTCTATGGGGTTCTTTGCTACCCCATTGGGAGGATAGCATCCCTCATGGAGCCATCTGTTAGCACTCCATTTGCAATGTCGAGTTATGGGCTTGGAAGAATTCGAAAAGGGTATTTTTCAATGAAGAATTATACAAAGACCCCTCAGGTTATCCAATTGAAATTTTGCATCGGTTAAGACTTTCAGGTGGAGAAGAGACCTTGATCTACGATGGTGGATATTTTCAAAGATCAAGACATGTAGCAATGGGAATGAGATGAAGAGGCACTGTAGATCAACGATAAAAAATCACAACGGAGAAGATCAACCATTTAGCATGGTTCCACAGGCCGAAGATGTGAGAAAATATTTAATTTTGGTATTCGTGAAGCCTATTAAAGGGGACAAGTGATGAAAGGCCGAGATCAAGGTGGAGCCTGATCGATGGCCTGAGGCGATTTTGCTAGGGAAACATGCACAGAAGAAGGAGATTTTCTGAATTACGAAATGGATAAAAGGACAAAGATATATGATAGTGGAGATAATATTATGAGTAGATCCACGGCCATAGATGATTTTGTGGTTCGAACTAGCATAGATAAAGTCATGATTCCAAATCACAAAAAGTGGTATTGGCTGCAAAGATCAACGGTCATGATGAAAGGTTGGGATTGATCAAAGGATGTGAAATATTCCATGACTTGAAAGTGCTCACTCGATTAGACAAGGGAAGATTGGCTAAATGTTAATGTGCACATGATCGGGTGGTCCAGATGAAGGCATGTTGCAGATCGTGGATTTGTATTAGTTCTGCTGAGGAAATTTGTGCGAACATTAACCTTGGGTCCTGATATTGAAATTCTGCACATAGGAGGTTTGAGAAGCTAGTTTTTCAGGGGGTATTGATGGTTGGCAAACATAAAATTACATTTCTTCATCCTCCTGGTTATCTACACCAGGAAATTGCCAACCACCAGGGCACATATGTTAAGCACTTAGATAGATTCACATGCTTCTAGATGGCCCTACCCTCAGCTACACCATGTGTGTGTTTTTACATCCCAGGGACATCCCTCTGACACCTCCAGTTGCAGTCACGGCCTCCAAAGTCCCAACACACAACGGTGGCTAAGATGTGGGAGCAAATGCTTGGTATGGGATAGTAGAGGTGCGAAGCCTTCATCACCACCCCTATAATATTCACTTAACAACTTTACCAGGATTAAGGAGGAGATCAAACCCACACCTAGCTACGTGGCTTGTAAGAGAACCCTCCTCATCGGAGGTCGAGAGTTGTATAATAATGATAAGCCACTATGGAGGCTTATCATCATCAAATGCATGGCCACCCTTTTTCGATTTCCCTCCTATAATAGTGTTACCAAACGAAAAAGGAGCTGGGAAAATGGCTGGGCACCGAAGCATGATTTTTCTTGTCATCCTTTGAGCACTACAGTTTGAAGAAGGTAGGCGGCTCAAAGGAAGCATAAAGACACGCCAGGAGTAGTCTAAGTCAACAACAAACGACTAGCTAGTGATATAACGATCGTTTTCATACCAAGTTACCTAAAGAAAGAAATCTCTGCGCTGTCAGTGCGATTACCATGCGTGGCAGCTCCATAATGTCTGTTAATATTTGTAAATCCTAGCAATAGTACCACACTCCAAACTATTAGTGTCTGATTCTAACTGAAAATAGTTTCTAGGTTTTGTTTCGAGGATTAGCCTCAGGTCTAAGATAGTATAAATATACTCCCGGTAGAGGGAGATAGGGGTTGGTTTGGAAAATTTCAAGGGTCAAGGCTCTCCTTTGTAATTTGTTTCTAGCTTTCATGATATGAATAAAATTGCAGAGGAATGATAATTCTTCATGGAAGAGATTCCTGTGTCGTATTTTCTTTCAATATGTAACTTCCTTACGTGAATGTTTATCCTATTTTCATTCCAGTTTGTTATATGATTACATGTTTGGACAGTAGTGTATAAGGGCTAGAATTCATCCTGTATGCTCTCAGCCCTTTATTTCAAACATTTATTTCTAAATTCACAAAGAATTCATCCTGTAAATGCTCTGCGTGATGGATTTTTTCCTCTCATCCACTAGTCACCTACTAAATATCTCCTGGTTGAAAGATGGGTGGCTACCTTGCCTCTGTCTATAAATTTCCGTAATTCTTTACCTCCTCCAATATGTTCCATACCAAGACTGTCCACTCCATTTCCTAGTGGTCCTCCTCTTTGATCATTCCACCTACACCTTATAACAACATACCTGCCCCATTCAGAAATCTGACCTCTTGACTGTTTTCAATTGAATATCTTGCATAAGCAAATTTGGTAAGTAAACTAGAGATCCCTCTCTAACTTTACTAGGGCCAAAAGCACAGTCTAAAGTGGTTCTGTTGTTACCTAGGAACAAGCCTTCCACCAAACTTTGGATCAATCCCGGTGCTAATAGTTTTTTGCTCTTCAATTCCTCCTCTTCAATGTATCCAAGGGGTTCATTATATAGCACTCCAAAAGAGTAAGGGAGGATCGAATCTGAGCAATCTCAAGGAATATGGAAGGCCAAAGAGTCAGGATCTTTGCACTCATATGAGGAAAACTCCAAAAATATTTGGATTTATGCACACATCTCTATGTACATGAGTTTGAGTTCAAAAGTCACGTATACACGTGAGTATGGGTTTAAAAGTTGCGTACATCAATAAACATGTGTTTTTAAGGGATGATCTTGGGATATAAAAGTATAATATAAGTCCATGGGGTCTAAATAGTTTGCAGAGGAACAGGGAAGGCCATAAATATGTGATCAACCATGTGTGGTAAAATCAGCTATGGCAGGGGAAACAAGTAGTAAGGGATATTGAATCACCACCCGAGAAGGCGATTTCAAATGCAGTAGAGAAAAAACAAGCATGGAGGTTCCTCTTTGAAACTTTCTTGGAATATTGGAAATTCAATTTTGGAAACTTAGTACCAACTTCAAATAATTATACAGAAGTGAAAAAGGGTCAAAAGTTCAGAAAAGGTTTCCAAAATATGGAGATATAAATTATTTGTGAATGTTTTGTTTTGATGGATTTGATTAATCATTTTGGAGTTAGTGGTGATGTCACATGATATATCAAGATGCAAATATCCACATATATTTACTTTTGTAAACACATAATTGTAGTACATGAGTGCCACTACTCAAATTGTAGCTAAGGTTTGAAGCGAAATTTTATTCAAAATCCATGTTTGAAATTTATTGAGGACAAGACATATTGAGTGGGGAGGACTATCATGTCCCCAATTAAATAATTTCCAAATAATACTACTTGCAAATAATGTTTCACCAACCTACTAGTTCCCTAGGTTGATATGGAGACATAAATTTTGTAATAAATGGCTATGGGACCCAAAAGGACTTTATTTTACCATATTAAAATTTAAATAGGTCACATAAATGATAAATTATAAGAAAATAAGGTGGCATGGGTTCATGAAGACAGTTGGAAACTTATTGAGCTTTTAGGTGACTATATTCCCCGCTCACTTGGCATGATCTTCATCCAAATTCGAACACATGGGTAATGTAACATTATTTGAGGGTGATGTGGTGTCAAATAGAGTATAATCACTAGTACAAAATGAGAAATTAATGACTAAAAAAATGACTAAATTCTGGCCATAAACAACTATTTTTGAGTCGACGACTAATAGTATCTAATTTCCACTATCTTATAGCTTGAATAACTTAGTCGTATTTCAATTAGTCATTAATAACTTTACTTATTATTCATTGATTTAATCATTGATAGTCAATGATTTAGTCATGGATTTAGTCACGGATTTAGTCATTGATTGCAACAATTAATGACCATATATACGACTAAATAAAGTACTAGATGATAACATATTAATGACTAGGCTAAACACAACTAAACGTTAGTCACGTTATAAGATATGAGAAATTAGCTACTAATAGTCTTATATATGTGAATTTAGTTTTTTTTTTTCACAAATTTAGGATAGGGCACGAAGGAATCGAACCACCAACCTCTTGCCTATAATTAGGCACATGCTCTACCATCACCCTTCAAGAAGTTGTTATTACTTGACGATGATGATATTCAAACAAATTTTGCATCATTCAAGCATACAAAATAATGATTATCAAGTTACTATAGATTCATAATGGCTTACCCTGTACTAGTCCTTCAAGTCCTTCTTGCACTTAATAAATGCATTTGAAAGACTTGAAGGACTATTACAAGGTAAGCCATTATGTATCTATAGTAAATTGATAATCATTATTTTGTATTCTTGAATGATGCAAAATGCAAAAATGTCATAAATTTATAGGAATGACAAAAATGCATCCAATATTGTTAAACCGTCTATCTAGTCACCTAGGGTCATGCCAAGATATTTGAATTTGTTTGAAAATTCATAAGTAACTTGAAGATAGTGGTGGATGATGTCATGGAAAGGAGAATTTCAGTTTATATGGAAGCAAAGGATGAGAAAATGGAGAAACTCACCACCTAAAATGTATATAGAATAGTAAAAATAAATATACAACTAATTCCATTTCACATCAAGATTAATGGGCATTAACTCTAAGTACTCTTAGCCACTAGATAAATGGAAATGAAATGAGATGAAATATTAGCAACAACACCTTCGAGTTTGATTGCTGACAATAAGTATGAATACTTATGTGATTATTTTATTCAAAGGTGAATTAAACAACCACTAACTTGAAATCAAGGCAAGAAACCATGTTTAGATTGATATATAAATAAAACAAAATAAAAGTTAAAGAAAATCAAATAAGCACGGTATAAACTGAAAATCATAATAGAAAATCATAAGCACAGTATAAAATGTTTTGAGGGGTATATGCAACGTCTATCCCCAAACTATTGACAGATAGAAAAAACATAATACATCATAATAAAACAATTTATATTGTAGTCAAATATCACTAACACGGTTGGTTTCAATGGGCCTCGTTCTGCATGATGACCTGAGTTCGAACCCTATAAGGTAGCTGGGAGGAGACACTTAAATTCCAGCCATGATAAGGGTTAATGTGACCCAGGAAAGGGGATATTCCTGGGTTATTTTGATGGCTTAGATGCCACTAGATCACAATTTCTTAGACCACTAACTAGTCTCACAAGCCACAGACAAACTAGCAAACAAAAAAATTAATTTATATTGTAAGATGATTACATTTTCAAGGTATTATTACAAAATGGATAAATGCTTCAATTTTTCTTGACATGTACATTTTACTCTTCCTTGGAATGCTCTTTTTGTTGCTTAGATATGGAAAATTTAACTTTCATCTTCTCTTCCTTCGTCGGCAACGTAAGCGCTAGCTCTTCTTGCATGGCAAGAGGAGCTTTGACCAAATGAATTCACTGCTCCAAATCTCTAGCATCCTCTTTAATTTGTTTGGATTTATTTCCTTTCATCTTGTAAGCAAGTAAAAGAAAATCAACACATATTTTAAAACGACTTAAATGAAATAATAAAAGCATTCCCAACATTATAGTTAACACATTTTATAGGAAAATCGATGTGAAACATTGAATCATCTTTGTAAGTTTATCTCTAGCCAACCTGCCTTAGATATAGCCACAACTAGAGTAATACTAAGAATTATCAGAACCAAGGGCACTCCAGAATTGCACCATAGGAAAAGTAATAAAGACAGGAAAAAAAATCACCATAGCGAAGGTAATATTTGAGAAGAGACAAATGTTGTATGCTGGTTGTACTGTATTTGGACACACGACTGCTATCAGACACAAGAATTAGAAGATGACAAATTAGCTAATTTTCAGTTACTATCCCTTGACTCTTTTACAGGGAAATTTGAAGAGAATGAGACAAACCTGTTCTCCCATAATTTATCCTCCCCGCTTACACAAACTTACTCAATCTTCTTAATGTCCTTCAAACTATTTTGAACAACATTTCTATCTTATCTCTCAGGCCTATTTCTTCTTCTCTCAAACTCGAACGTTGTGTCCTATTTGTTTCAAAGCAACGATATTAACTAAAAATTTTCCATGTGTAATAATGCCATCAAATTAAATCCATCCACATCCAAACATGGCCTTAAGCATTTGGTATGGCACAAAAAATGAAATTTTTTTCCTTGCATTCTTCAAAATTGTTCAAAAAAAATACTATTGTTGCAAAAATGGACTAATCTCAAAGTTTGTTCTAGAAACTATCTAAGTGCATAGAAATAGAGACATGATATAATACTAACCAGTTAGAGTTAAATAATAGATTTTGGTTTTTATATTTTTATGGGTCTAAAACCCAAGAGGGATCAAGGGCATGTTGCATCCTGGTTGATCCAGATAAGAATAAACACTTTCTCTCTTGTAGACTAGAGTTTGTATGCACAAATAACACTGCTGAATATGAGGCTTTAGTCTTGGGCCTGAAGAAACCTATTGAACTTAAGGTTAGAAATTTAAAATTTGTTGGGGATTTCGAGATAGTAGTTAGACAAGTAATAAACACCATTTATTGTTTATCTCCACATCTTAAGGGATACCAGTTGGAGGTATGGAATTTGATTATGCACTTCAATGATTTCAATATAAATGCAGTACCTATATTGCAAAACAATGCAACTTATTTATTAACTACTTCTACATATATATTATTGCCAACTAATAACAAGTGTTCTATTGAGTTTATTTTCATGCCATCTGTACCTGACAATGTTACAAATCTGAGGGTTTTCGATGACGATGAACATATCATCGATTTTTTGACAAGTGAAGAATCTTTTAAATAATCCATAATAGATGAAGAATAAAATTTGTTACGTTTACTAAGTGAATATGCAATTCAGGGTAATTTCATGCCTAAAGAGGTAAGAACCCTCAAAGGGATGTTTGATTTTCAAAGTAAATTCCGGAAACCATCTAACGTGAAGACAAATAGTTCATCAATGCAACATGAGCTCGACAATCTAGGATCAAAAGCTGAACCTAAATCTGTCAATTTGGGAAAATGTTGCTCATCTGGAGAAAGATGTAAGTTCATGAATTTGTTTCAACAACACAAAGACATCTTTTCCTGGACATATGAAGATATGAAGACTTATGACACTTGCATCATCTAGCATGTGATTCCGTCAAACTAGGAGCAAAATTGTTTCAACAACAACTTAGAAATATGCACCCGAAGGTAGAACCTCTGATCCATAACGAAGTAAAGAATTTACTGGACACAAAGATCATTTTCAAGGTTCAACATTCAGAATGGCTGGCCAATCTAGTCCCATTAATAAAAAAAGTAAGGAGAGATAAGGTTGTGTGTTGAATTCAGGAACTTAAATAGAGCATCAGATACAAACAACTACCTGTTTCCACTGACGAAACATATTTTATAGATGGTTTTAGGCTCATAAGATGGACTTTCAAGGTTTTATCGCTTGAAAAATACCCAAGGTTGTAAAGGATATTCCCAGGTAACAAAAAAAATCACCTTTAAACAGAACTAGCTTCTTTCTCTTCTAAGGGGGATCTTTCACAAAATATTAATAAGGCCAAATATGTATAAGCAAAATTGTTTGTAATTGATAAGACTGGTTTAAACTAAACACATTACCATTGGGATATGGATTCAAGATATGAATATAGATAAACAGAGATTTTACATGGAATTTTTAAGCAGAGGCAAGGAAGAACATGAACAAACTAGGAACACAAAGCATTATAAAAATGAATTCTATATTAAATTTAGAACAAAGGTTGGTGGAAATCTAAAAAGAACAGCTAGAGCATAGTAAAAAATGAATTTTAAACTATTATACTCTCATTTCAGAAATGAAGGAAAACATAATGGAAAGATAAAAATGGAAAACATTCACATAAGAAAGGAAAGTATAGACTGCAACATGAAATAACACATGAATCTCTGAAAAACACCAACTTTCAACATTGTAATTAAAGAAATACTTAAATACACAAGTTTTCAAAAATATCATGGGTTCCAACCCTCGCTTCATCAAATGTATGAATACTTATAAAATTTCTCCTCGAGATGAACAATAAAACTAACTATATAACGGTTTCAACCATTTATTACATGTTTCAAAGCATTTATCTACTACGAAATAGTTCTAAGATAATGAAACTTCTTAACTAATCATTTTTAAAATAATATTTTATCCCAAATCATATCCTTTCGCCGAAACTTCTTTTGCGTTGTCTTTCTTAATCTATATCATAGATTTGTTCTTATTTGAAATCTAACCCATTCATGTGCAAGATCTCAATACCGAGACTCAACATTATCACCCAGCACAACTTGATTCGACGGAATCAATATCAACCATTGATCTTCAATCTACCTTCATCAAAACCGTCCAACTGTGAAAATATCTAACATTTCGCTAATCGCTTCAAGCCTGATCAATCGAGAAAATTCTGTTTGCAGAATGCACCTTATCTGTCAAACAAAACCTGACCATTATTAAAACCGTCGATCAACGTGGCCCCTACCACTTTCCGTGGATTTAAATTTGGAATTTCTCCGTGCTAGTTTAATCTATAGAACTATTTTCGACTGTAGATCTATCTCAACTGGCATCTTGTCCATCCAATATTTCCACCAGTTAACCAATTCCACAAATCAGAAAAATTCCTTCGTCTAAGCATGTCCAATCTGCAAAATGCTCCATTGCCGTCAATATTACCTTGTATCAGTCTCAACCTTTCAAAGTTGCATCGTTTTAACTCCATTTCGCTGATGAGAATATTTTAATTTTTCCCCCATGTTTCAAAAAGCAAAATGATCCACAATCATAGATCAAATCCCTCTCTTCATTCGATGACCCATGATGAAAGGTCATGCTAACCCATTAATCCAAAGAGAGCTTCCACAAAATTTCAAATATAGTGCTAACGGCTGGCTCCACTAGGAATTCCATCCTCTTTGTGACGTAGCAAAGAACCTCATAGACCAGGTGCTGAATCCATTGGGAAGCTTCCAAAATTATCTGAAACCACCAACATCCTCTGCCCTGTAACCATCACTAAAACCATTTTGCAAACAAACCCTTGTCAACCTACAACCTATAACATGTCATTTGTCACCTGCCCATACTCTGAAGGATGAAAACCAATTGTAACTACAAACATGAACTTGTAAATGAAACTAAAACTAAACTGATACTGACAACTGCTGAAAGAAAATTCTCTCCATGTCAAGCTTATTCACACTTACCTACCCTACTTTACTGAGCACAAATTCCCAAACAAGTAAACTCTTACTTCCAATGAAGCCAATCAAGCAATTTTTCTAATAATTCAGCTTCTTCCTCATGCTTCATTAAAATTAGAACATAGGAACATAATGAAAAAAGTTTACAGTGAAAAATTTGTCCTTTGTTGCAAACACATAACCAACTACCCCATCTGAAAAAAATTCCATGTATTCTGCTATTGGCTCATAAAAAGCATGACAAAATTCAAAATACTCAATAATTTGCCTGTCGTTAAAAGGATGTCCAAAAAGTAACCCCTCTTGCATATTGTCAAACAGATCTTCAAAATAACTTTGAAAGGAATCTCATGATTGTTTTCAAATGAAATATCCACAATTTCATTCAAAAATTTTGAATTTAAAACTTCACCTTCCTTATATGCTTCAACATAAATATCATTATTTTCTCCAATAGAATCAAGCAAACAAAATCATTCTTCTTGAGATGAAATTTCTGAATGTGAAAGATTTAAAGAAGCATTTATTTGAGAACCCTTACCTATTTCTTTTTAATCCAATTCCTCATTGCAAACCACTAATTTTTCCACATGCTAAGATTGACTGCATGATTGTTCATCCTCCTCATCTTCCACTTCTAAAAAGTTCATGAAATTTTCCATATCCTCAAAATTCTGTTTTTGTTTAGAGGCTTTATGTCTCTGTCTCAGCAGTTCAAATGAAGAATAACACAAACTTAAACAATCACCTTTAGCACACTCACTATCCTTTCTTTTTTTAGCCTTTTGACTTTGAGTTACAATTATATTTTCTTCACTAACAGGCCTTGAATTTGCAAAATTTATATCTTGTTTTTTGGGTACAATATCCAAATATTCATCCTCATATTCATCATATATGGGAACATTGAAATATTTTTTAAAATCACCACGAACAAAATTTGTAACAAGCTGATTGCAATCTTCAGAAAACAAATTAGTAAAACCATCTTCGTTTACATCACTAGGTTGATCATCTATTTGTTCACAAAAAACAAAGTTGGCATGCAAGACAAGTTCCTTTTTCTTATGTGTCTCAACCAATTCTAATTTATTTTCTATTTTATCACCACTATCTTGGTCTAATTTTTTTTTGGACAACCTCAGATTGTCTTCAACCTCCAAACAATCAATAAACATGTGTTGCAATGTGACTAACTTTCTCTCCAAAAGAATTAATGACAATTGAGGAGGAAAAGTAGTTGCATAATAAAGTTTAGGAGCATTTTCAAGAGGCTAGATTTCTTTTGGCATGTTATAATAAAAACTCGTAAACCTCCTGTTAAAACTAGAAATGGTTTCACCCTCATGTTTCTTCATGGAATAAAAATCTGAAAGTATTTGGTCCAATGACCTCCTCTTACCCCAAAATTTAAAAAATGTGTCATAAAACTCTTCCCATGTACTGATGGATCTAGGATGCAAGTGCTTAAACCATTCCTTGCCTCTGCTTAAAAATTGTCTGGTGAAAAAGGAAGAACATGAACAAACTATGAACATAAAGCATTATAAAAATGAATTCTATATTAAATTTAGAAGAAAGGTTTGGTGGAAATCTGAAAAGAACAGCTAGAGCATAGTAAAAAATGAATTTTAAACTATTATACTCTCATTTCGGAAATGAAGGAAAACATAATGGAAAGATACAAATGGAAAACATTCACATAAGAAAGGACAGCATAGACTGCAACATGAAATAACACATGAATCTCTGAAAAACACCAACTTTCAACACTGTAATTATAGAAATACTTAAATACACAATTTTTCAAAAATATCATGCGTTCCAACCCTTGCTTCATCAAATGTATTAATACTTATACAATTTCTCATCGAGCTGAACAATAAAACTAACTGTCTAACAGTTTCAACCATTTATTACATGTGTCAAAGCATTTATCTACTACGAAATAGTTCTAAGATAATGAAACTTTTTAACTAATTATTTTTAAAATAATATTTTATCCCAAATCATATCCTTTTGCCGAAACTTCTTTTGTGCTGTCTTTCTTAATCTATACCGTAGATTTGTTCTTATTTGAAATCTGACCCATTCATGTGCAAGATCTCAATATCAAGACTCAACATTATCACCCAACACAAATTGATTCGACGGAATCAATATCAACCATTGATCTTCAATCTACCTTCATCAGAACCGTCCAACTGTGAAAATATCTAACATTTCGCTAATCAATTCAAACCTGATCAGTCGAGAAAATTCTGTTTACGGAATGCACCTTATCTATCAAACAAAACCTAACCATTATTAAAACCGTCGATCAACGTGGCCCCTACCACTTTCTGTGGATTTCAATTTGGAATTTCTCCATGCTAGTTTAATCTACAGAACTGTTTTCAACTGTAGATCTATCTCAGCTGGCATCTTGTCCATCCAATCTTTCCACCAATTAACCAATTCCACAAATCAGAAAAATTCCTTTGTTTGAGCATGTCCAATCTGTAAAATGCTCCATCGTCCTCAATATTACCTTGTATCAATCTCAACCTTTCAAAGTTGCATCGTTTTAACTCCATTTCGCTGATGAGAATATTTTAATTTTTCCCCCATGTTTCAAAAAGCAAAATGATCCACAATCATAGATCAAATCCCTCTCTTCATTCGATGACCCGTGATGAAAGGTCATGCTAACCCATTAATCCAAAGAGACCTTCCAAAAAATTTCAAATATAGTGCTAACAGCTGGGTCCACTAGGAATGCCATCCTCTCTGTGACGTAGCAAAGAACCTCGTAGACCAGGTGCCAAATCCATTGGCCAGCTCCCAAAATTATCTGAAACCACCAACATGCTCTGCCCTATAACTATCACTGAAACCATTTTGCAAACAAACCCTTGTCAACCTACAACCTATAACATGTCATTTGTCACCTACCCACACTCTGAAGGATGAAAACCAATTGTAACTACAAACATGAACTTGTAACTGAAACTCAAACTAAACTCATACTGAGAACTGCTGAAAGAAAATTCTCTCCATGTCAAGCTTATTCACACTTACCTACCCTACTTTACTAAGCAGAAATTCCCAAACAAGTAAACTCTAACTTCCAATGAAGCCAATCAAGCAATTTTTCTAATAATTCAGCTTCTTCCTCATGCTTGATTAAAATTAGAACATAGGAACATAATGAAAAAAGGTTACAGTGAAAAATTTGTCCTTTGTTGCAAACACATAACCAACTACCCCATCTGAAAAAAATTTCCATGTATTCTGCTACTGGCTCATAAAAAGCATGACAAAATTCAAAATACTCAATAATTTGCTTGCCGTTAAAAGGATGTCCAAAAAGTAACCCCTCTTGCATATTGTCAAACTGATCTTCAAAATAACTTTGAAAGGAACTCGCATGACTATTTTCAAATGAAATATCCACAATTTCATTCAAAAATTTTGAATTTAAAACTTCACCTTCCTTATATGCTTCCACATAAATATCATTCTTTTCTCCAATAGAATCTTTCAAAAAAAATCCTTCTTCTTGAGATGAAATTTCTGAATGTGAAAGATTTAAAGAAGCATTTATTTGAGAATCCTTGCCTATGTCTTTGTAATCCAATTCCTCATTGCAAACCACTAATTTTTCCACATGCTAAGATTGATTGCATGATTGTTCATCCTCCTCATCTTCCACTTCTAAAAAGTTCATGAAATTTTCCATATCCTCAAAATTCTGTTTTTGTTTAGAGGCTTTATGTCTCTGTCTCAGCAGTTCAAATGAAGAATAACACAAAGGTAAACAATAACCTTTAGCACACTCACTATCCTTCCTTTTTTTAGCCTTTTGACTTTGAATTACAATTAGATTTTCTTCACTAACAGGCCTTGAATTTACAAAATTTATAGCTTGTTTTTTGGGTACAATATCCAAATATTCATCCTCATATTCATCATATATGGGCACATTGAAATATTTTTTAAAATCACCACTAACCAAATTTGTAACAAGCTGATTGCAATCTTTAGAAAACAAATTAGTAAAACCATCTTCGTTTACATCACTAGGTTGATCATCTATTTGTTCACAAAAAACAAAATTGGCATGCAAGACAAGTTCTTTTTTCTTATGTGGCTCAACCAACTCTAATTTATTTTCTATTTTATCAACACTATCTTGGTCTAAATTTTTTTTGGACAACCTCAGATTGTTTTCAACCTCCAAACAATCAATAAACATGTGTTGCAATGTGACTGGCTTTCTCTCCAAAAGAATTAATGACAGTTGAGGAGGAAAAGTAGTTGCATAATAAAGTTGAGGAGCGTTTTCAAGAGGCTAGATTTCTTTTGGCATGTTATAATAAAAACTCGCAAACCTCCTATTAAAACTAGACATGGTTTCACCCTCATGTTTCTTCATGGAATAAAAATCTGAAAGTATTTGGTCCAATGACCTCCTCCTACCCCAAAATTTAAAAAATGTGTCATAAAACTCCTCCCATGTACTGATGGATCCAGGATGCAAGTGCTTAAACCATTCCTTGCCTTTGCTTAAAAATTGTCTGGCGAAAACAGAAGAACATGAACAAACTATGAACACAAAGCATTATAAAAATGAATTCTATATTAAATTTAGAAGAAAGGTTTGGTGGAAATCTAAAAAGAACAGCTAGAGCATAGTAAAAAATGAATTTTAAACTATTATACTCTCATTTCAGAAATGAAGGAAAACATAATGGAAAGATAAAAATGGAAAACATTCACATAAGAAAGGAAATTATAGAATGCAACATGAAATAACACATGAATCTCTGAAAAACACCAACTTTCAACACTGTAATTAAAGAAATACTTAAATACACAAGTTTTCAAAAATATCATGGGTTCCAACCCTCGCTTCATCAAATGTATGAATACTTATACAATTTCTCCTCGAGCTGAACAATAAAACTAATTGTCTAACGGTTTCAACCATTTATTACATGTGTCAAAGCATTTATCTACTATGAAATAGTTCTAAGATAATGAAACTTCTTAACTAATTATTTTTAAAATAATATTTTATCCCAAATCATATCCTTTCGCCGAAACTTCTTTTGCGCTGTATTTCTTAATCTATAACGTAGATTTGTTCTTATTTGAAATCTGACCCATTCATGTGCAAGATCTCAATACCGAGACTCAACATTATCACCCAGGACAACTTGATTCGACGGAATCAATATCAACCATTGATCTTCAATCTACCTTCATCAGAACCGTCCAACTGTGAAAATATCTAACATTTCGCTAATCGATTCAAGCCTGATCAATCGAGAAAATTCTGTTTACGGAATGCACCTTATCTGTCAAACAAAACCTGACCATTATTAAAACCGTCGATCAACGTGGACCATACCACTTTCCGTGGATTTCAATTTGGAATTTCTCCATGCTAGTTTAATCTACAGAATTGTTTTCAACTGTAGATCTATCTCAGCTGGCATCTTGTCCATCCAATATTTCCACCAGTTAACCAATTCCACAAATCAGAAAAATTCCTTCGTCTAACCATGTCCAATCTGTAAAATGCTCCATCGCCGTCAATATTACCTTGTATCAATCTCAACCTTTCAAAGTTGCATCGTTTTAACTCCATTTCATTGATGAGAATATTTTAATTTTTCCCCCATGTTTCAAAAATCAAAATGATCTACAATCATAGATCAAATCCCTCTCTTCATTCGATGACCCATGATGAAAGGTCATGCTAACCCATTAATCCAAAGCGAGCTTCCACAAAATTTCAAATATAGTGCTAACAACTGGCTCCACTAGGAATGCCATCCTCTCTGTGACGTAGCAAAGAACCTCGTAGACCAGGTGCCGAATCCATTAGGCAGCTTCCAAAATTATCTAAAACCACCAACATGCTCTTCCCTGTAACCATCACTAAAACCATTTTGCAAACAAACCCTTGTCAACCTACAACCTATAACATGTCATTTGTCACCTGCCCATACTCTGAAGGATGAAAACCAATTGTAACTACAAACATGAACTTGTAACTGAAACTAAAACTAAACTCATACTGAGAACTGCTGAAAGAAAATTCTCTCCATGTCAAGCTTATTCACACTTACCTACCCTACTTTACTGAGCACAAATTCCCAAACAAGTAAACTCTAACTTCCAATGAAGCCAATCAAGCAATTTTTCTAATAATTCAGCTTCTTCCTCATGCTTGATTAAAATTAGAACATATGAACATAATGAAAAAAGGTTACGGTGAAAAATTTGTCCTTTGTTGCAAAAACATAACCAACTACCCCATCTAAAAAAAATTTCCATGTATTCTGTTATTGGCTCATAAAAAGCATGACAAAATTCAAAATACTCAATAATTTGCTTGCCATTAAAAGGATGTCCAAAAAGTAACCCCTCTTGCATATTGTCAAACTGATCTTCAAAATAACTTTGAAAGGAACTCTCATGACTGTTTTCAAATGAAATATCCACAATTTCATTCAAAAATTTTGAATTTAAAACTTCACCTTCCTTATATGCTTCAACATAAATATCATTCTTTTCTCCAATAGAATCAAGCAAACAAAATCCTTCTTCTTGACATGAAATTTCTGAATGTGAAAGATTTAAAGAAGCATTTATTTGAGAACCCTTACCTATTTATTTGTAATCCAATTCCTCATTGCAAACCACTAATTTTTCCACATGCTAATATTGACTGCATGATTGTTCATCCTCCTCATCTTCCACTTCTAAAAAGTTCATGAAATTTTCCATATCCTCAAAATTCTGTTTTTGTTTAGAGGCTTTATGTCTCTGTCTCAGCAGATCAAAAGAAGAATAACACAAAGGTAAACAATCACCTTTAGCACACTCACTATCCTTTCTTCTTTTAGCCTTTTGACTTTGAATTACAATTAGATTTTCTTCACTAACAGGCCTTGAATTTACAAAATTTATATCTTGTTTTTTGGGTACAATATCCAAATATTCATCCTCATATTCATCATATATGGGCACATTGAAATATTTTTTAAAATCACCACTAACAAAATTTGTAACAAGCTGATTGCAATCTTCAGAAAACAAATTAGTAAAACCATCTTCGTTTACATCACTAGGTTGATCATCTATTTGTTCACAAAAAACAAAATTGGCATGGAAGACAAGTTCTTTTTCTTATGTGGCTCAACCAATTCTAATTTATTTTCTATTTTATCACCACTATCTTGGTCTAAATTTTTTTTGGACAACCTCAGATTGTCTTCAACCTCCAAACAATCAATGAACATGTGTTGCAATGTGACTGGCTTTCTCTCCAAAAGAATTAATGACAGTTGAGGAGGAAAAGTAGTTGCATAATAAAGTTGAGGAGCGTTTTCAAGAGGCTAGATTTCTTTTGGCATGTTATAATAAAAACTCGCAAACCTCTTGTTAAAACTAGACATGGTTTCACCCTCATGTTTCTTCATGGAATAAAAATCTGAAAGTATTTGGTCCAATGACCTCCTCTTACCCCAAAATTTCAAAAATGTGTCATAAAACGCTTCCCATGTTCTACTTCAAAGAGGTCAAGGAAATTCTCAAAGGGTTGTAAATATTTTTCAGCTGTAAGGTTCTTGGATTCTCCATCAAACTTAGGAAAGTATTTGTAGTTATTTGTAGGAAAATCATGAAGAACATGAGGTAGATGAAGTGGTCTGTATCGGTTTGGAATATTGGAAGAAACAAGGCTATGTGGGACCGATGTATTGTCAACTTTGGTTTCATGAGGCTGAGAAGGATGATATTTAATGCCATGTAGTTCAAATGAAGGATCTGGATCAAAATCAAATGTTCACGATGATGAAATACTTTCATCCCGTAAAGAAGGATAAATAGGAGTAAATTCATGGTTTTGTTTTGAGTGCAATGAACAATGGAAAACTGTTTTGACAATATTAGGAAAATATAGGAAAACATTTACAAGAAAGGATAAGACATCTTGGAGAAAATTGAAACTCGAGTACCTTACTTTGTCATCATGCATTTCCATGTTTTTACAATGAGCTTATTTCCCCAGTAGACTTTTTCAGTTCTCTTTGAAAAATTGATCTTTGGATCATGCCACTAGTGGAGTCACTGAAATTGGATTTTTTAAAATGGAGTCGCCAGGTGAAAAATGCACAATCTTGTTGATGTCTGACTGTTGTTCACCATCAACAATCAAATATAAAACTATGTCATTATTGCTGGAAAATTACCCAAGGTTGTAAAGGCTATTCCCAAGTAGCAACAAAAACCACTTTTAAAGAGAAAATTGACTTCTTTCTCTTCCGAGGGGGATCTCTCACAAAATATTAACAAGGCCAAATATGCATAAGAAAAAATGTTTGTAATTGGTAATACTGGTTGAAACTGAACACATGACCATTGGGATATGGAGTCAAGATATGAATATAAATAAACAGAGCTTTTGCATGGAATTTTTAAACATAGGCAAGGTAGCTACTCAATCATAGTCAAAATTTTATTTTCTGGTGAAAAATGAAGAACATGAACAAACCATTAACACAAAGCATTATAAAAATGAATTATGTATCATCTTTAGAAGAAAGGTTTGGTGGACATCTAAAAAGAAAATCTAGAGCATAGTAAATATGAATCCTAAACTGTTATACTCTCATTTCAATCATGAAGGAAAACATAATGGAAAAATAAAATTGGAAAAAAATTCACATAAGAAGGGAAAGTACATACTGCAACATGAAATAACACATGAATCTCTCAAAAATATCAACTTTCAGCACTATAATTAAAGAAACACTTAAATACACAAGTTTTCCAAAATCTCACAGGTTCCAACCCTTGCTTCATCAAATGTATGAATACCTATACAATTGCTCCTCGAGCTGAACAATAAACCTAACTATCTAACGGTGTCAACTGTTTATTACATGTGTCAAAGCATTTATCTACTACAAAATAGTTCTGAGATAGAAAAACTTCTTAACTAATGATTTTTAAAATAACATTTTATCACAAATTATATCCTTTCACTGAAATTCCTTTTGCGCTATCTTCCTTAATATATACTGTAGATTTGTTTTTCTTTGAAATATGAGTCGTTCATGTGCAAGATCTAAATACCGAGACTCAACATTATCACCTTGCACAACTTGATTCGATGGAATCAATATCAACCATTGATATCCAATCTACCTTCATTAGAACCGTCCAACTGTGAAAAGTTCTAACATTCCACTAATCGTTTCAAGCCTGATCAATTGAGAAACTTGTGTTTGCGTAATATTGCACCTTATCTGTCAATCAAAACCTAACCATTATTACAACTATGGATGAACGTGGCCTCTACCACCTTCCGCGGATTTCAATTTGAAATTTCTCAACCCTAGTTCAATCTACGGAACTATTTTAGACCATAGATCTATCTCCTCTCACATGTTGTCCATCCAATCTTTCCACCAGTTAACCAATTCTATGAATCAAAAAACTTCCTTCATCCAAGCATGTCTAATCTATGAAATGATCCATCCGAGTTGATCTTACCTTTGTTGGTTTACAGGTCAATACTGAGAGGGGGGGTTGAATCAATATTGTTATATTTTTATTATTTTTAACCACTTTTAAATCTATTATTAGAAACAAATAACAACAAGAATATACATAACACAATTTTAACATGGAAGCCTAATAGGGTAAAACACCAACTTGTTTTATACTACAAAATTGTATTTACAAGAGTTATTTGCAAGAAACCACTTGTTGGAGACAAAAATATCCAAGTTTCTCAACCACCACTGAAGGATGCACCCACACCCTGGTTTCTACCTACACCTACAGACAAGGATACACCAATACCCTGATTTTCTAGCCACTACTAGAAGGAGGCTAAGACCCCCTTGCAAGCATGTATCCTACCCTAGCACCACCCTATCACCCTTGTATGTTTCTTACAACTTCTCTCCCACTGAATTCTGTATCACCCACTGGTCTCTGATTTGATCATGCAATTCAAATTGTAGAGATGCCATCCTTCTTACTCTAGCTGCTACTTAAATACTTCTCAAAGTTTAAGCTTCTTTCAAGAGTTGTGTCTCTTCAAACTAGATTTTCATAAACAAGCTCTATCATGCTGATCATACCTCTTCAAATCTGTTCATTAATAATTAATCATTTAATCATTTCAGTTCTCTTCAATCTCTGTTAGTTTATTCTCTATTTTTAATGATATCTTGTTTAGTTAACCATAATTATATTTTAACTCAGTTTTGTGCCTCTTCATCCATAGGCATGCATATTTTCTGTCCACTAAGACTGGTGTTCCATCTATCTATTTCAGAATCTCCAAATCCATGGATTCATTTACAAATGTCACCATGATTTTCTCCACTATTGATCTTGCTCACCCGATTGATCCAACAGTTCACAGGTGATTCCCCTACACAACTTGTGCAAGGATTAGGATGAAGGCCCGAACCTGGAATTTCTATAGGGTGGCACTCAATATTTTTCCACATTTGTTGAGATGGGTTAATCCTCATGCATGCTCATTAGAGGAATACAATATGGATCATTGATCCCTTTGGTTATCGACCATGATCGTCAGAATATGCAACTGACCTCTCACATGAACAACCTTCACAAATTGATTCAATGGAATCAATATTTAGCCATTGCTTTGCAACCTGCCTTCATTTGAACCGTCCACATGTGGAAGCCTTTAACATTATGCTAATCATTTCAAACTTGATTGATTAAGCAACTTCTATTTATGTAGTGCACCTTAACCGTCGATCAAAACCTGACCCATATCGGGACCGTTCATCAATGCGACCCCTACCACTTTCCGCAGATTTCAATTTAGAATTTCTTCGGGCTAATTCAATCTGTGGAATTTTTTTGACCATAGATCTATATCCGCTCACATCTCATCCATCTGATCTTTCCACTAGTTAAATCATTCCTCTAATTGGAAAACTTCTTCCGTCTGAGCATGTTCCATTAGCTGAATTAATGATGGATGTTGGATGTTTTCAACTATTGATATGACCCTTCATTTTACCCTTTATTTATTGACATTCCATAGATCAGTTCCTACATGTTTCTGAACCATCAATCTAGTGATCAATTTTTACTTTTGACCATTGATATTCATCTATCTCACCATTTTGCATGACACATTGACCGCTATATCATTTTCCATGCCAACGACACATCATTTCCAAGTCACTATCCTCATCCACTATTGAGTTTCACAGTGAACCTAAAGGTAGGGGGCCTGATAGGTCATCCTGGGCTCTAGGATGGTGAGCTTCTCGTGGATTCCAAACATTGTTATCCACCCAAATGGCACTTCTTCATACGAGTGCCGACATTTCCTATGTTGGCACACAAAAGGACATTTATGGATTGAAGGTTGCCTAAAACACTATAGATGGGAATATTATGAAATACATTCATTGTCCATCCAGCTTGCCATTTTTACCTTTGAACATGTCAATTTTTGTGCGCGCCTTTACCTATAGGCAACCCACATACATACGTGACTTTTCCTACAGCATGTTGTGTGTTGTACGCGAGTATTTGTAATTGCATCTCGTGTATAGATTTGTACATGAGCTTCCCTTAGAGCAACTCGTGTGTCATACGCAGGTTGCCAGTATCAATACCCGCGTACGATTTCCTTTGACATTAAAAATAATAAATCGTGATTATTTGAGATTTTTTAAGCCCTTACTATAACCATCTTAACTGTCTCAACCTCCTCAACCCTCGAAACTGCCTTATTTCACTAAGTATAAATAAAGGCCTTGGGGAGGGTATTAATGAATCATAATTGGAGAGAAAAGTTATGCTGGTGGTGTCTATTCAGAAGTCTTTGGAGCAGTGGAAACTCAGAATCCTTTGGTTGCAGAGGAGTCCTTGTCTCAGGCATTGGGTTGTAATCGTAACTCATTCACTATTGTTAATAAAGAGAATCCTTCTTCCAAATGTGTTTTGAATGTCTTTCATGTATTATGGTTTGCTGAATATTTATGATTAAGCACTCTATATATTGTTTATATAACCTATTCTATATACATGTATAAGCTTGCACTTGGAGGATTTTCTCTTTACAGGTGAAGGAGAAACATCCCTGAAAGCTTTCGAGGACAAGCAGAGCGGAAGAAGACAAAGCTAGGATCAACCGTCGTGAATCAGATGAGTCTATTCTATATTCTTGTTTCCTTTCTATACTCTAAATTTGATTGCCTGCAAGTCTCAAGTGTATGTTGGTAACCCCAGACCTTTGGTTATAAGGTGTTTATTCCTGTACAATAGAACTGGTGAGTCTGTTGATGTAATTGTAACTTCAGAATGTATTCACTTGTATTTCTTATCTATTGTAACCCGATGTTTATTCTGGGATGTATTTGAGTCATGTCATGCCCCGATGTTCCGATCGAGAAGTTTCTATAATGAGAAAGTCGTGTCAAGTCATTGTGGGTAACCCTCCTATTTGTAAAGGGTTAAATTCCCCACAGTTGTGGGGCCCTTGGGTTATTAGACTATCCTAGTGAATTCAACCCTAGGTGAGTCATTGTAAGTCAGGGCAATAGTCCCCACCATTGTGTTACCCTCCTATTGGTCGGAGGAGGCAAAGTCCCCATAAGTGGTGGAGCACTAGGGTTATTATACACTCATAGAGATGTAGGCTCTAGTAAGTAATTGTTAAGTTGGGCCGACATGATTGAGTGCACTTCAAGTGAATGGAAGAATATAAATAGAGAGTGAGAGCCTCTCTATTTATCACTCACTCACTCGAGTGTGGCACATTAGTGAGGAAGGAAATACATTGGGACTAGACAAGAAGAAGACTACTGCTGTCGGGAGTGCATCTTACTGTTTTCTGGTTTTACTGTTTTGGTGTTGATTCTATCTCTGAGGAAGTTGCGGGGTTTTCTCCTTTATGGTTTCCCCAAGAAAAACTCTTTTTGTCTCTTGTCTCTTGTGATGTGCTTATGTTTTATTGCTGTGCTTGTTATTCTCTCAGTGAAAAGATCCTAAGATCATAATGCTAGCTTATATGATGAAAAACTAACATGGTATCAGAGCTAACCTGAGAATAAGACATTGTGCAGATGCAGAAGCCAGGGATTCTTAATTTTTGGGTCTCTCTCCACATTCTATCAGCAAAATTATGCTAGGATGACTCTCCATTGAAGGGTCCATCTTCCTGTCGAAGCGGAATTCAATTCCGAGCATTTTCAGTTTTTGATGTGGAAATTAGGGATTTCTACAAAAGAGGAATTTTTGGGTGAGACCAACATAGGATTTTTCTCCTCATCAAAACCAAATTTTAGAGACCTATATCAAGACATTTGGTTGGGTGAAACTCCGAGAAAGTCAAACCCTAGTTTGACCCCGAGCTAGGAAAAGCCCTAAATACTAAAACTGCTAAGTTTTGGTACATTTGCTATATTCCATGGTTGGTGAAGTCTCAGAAGCTGAAAATTTCCATGGCTGAAGAAAAATTCCTGATGAACACTGTGTCCACAAATCAGCCTCATATTCACTATATTCTGGGAGATATGATCCCTCCAAGTTAGGGTTCAAGCCTCTTCCAGAATTCATCCCTAAACAGGATACCTGGGGAGAATTGCAATATCTTGGGATAAAGAGGTCCAAATGGAATTTCTAAAGATGTTCCATAAATGGAACAGACTTTAATTTCGGTGGTCAGAATATCAGACTCAGAAGATCAACCAGTGACACGTGGCATTCTGTACAACTTCGCTGTTCTAAACAGTTTTGTAACAGGTCATCTTGGGAAAAGGATCATAAATCCCAAATGGTGAAATCAATTCTGATGAACCCTATGGTGTTATATCAGGGACATGCGAGGTTACCTCATTGAGAAATTTCAGACATAGAGGAGCATTAATTTCAGAGATATCACAGAAACAGTAATAGGCATTTCTGCAGAAGAAATTGGAAAATTAGGGCTTCCTGTTTCGGGAGCTTCCCTCCACTGTTTTCAGAAAAGGGGTACATTGGAAAACTCCATTTGAAGAGATATATTTGTCTACCCAATAATATCTGAAAATTTCTAAGTTTTGAAAATTAGGGCTTCTGTGATAAACCCTAGATCAGCTAGCTCCGGAACCAGGACGGACACCTCAAATTGGTAAGATCTAATCCTTTGCTATTTTCATTTGAGGTTCTCATTTCAAAGTAATCTATTACATCAGCTTGATGATAAGCTTGGTGAATTTCATAACTTCCAAGCATAAAAGTATTTTATCTCTCTGAAGAAAATGGATTGGACACCTACATGAGTATAGAGGTTCCAGTTCCAGAGGGAGATGAGGCTAGAAGCCTTACACAAGAAGAACTTG